>RAHM01000519.1:256816-268717 GCA_003713295.1 Parotia lawesii | reverse complement strand
GTGGAGACTCAAATGTCCTGGGTAAAATGTTTACCACTAGCCCTATTAAGAATTAGAACACAACCCCGAGCTGACCTAGGGATCTCCCCTTATGAAATGATGTTTGGGTTACCCTTTTTAACAGTGAGACATGAGACTGCAATGTATGA
Source organism: Parotia lawesii (assembly GCA_003713295.1). NCBI lineage: Eukaryota > Metazoa > Chordata > Aves > Passeriformes > Paradisaeidae > Parotia > Parotia lawesii. The sequence continues at coordinate 268,568 of RAHM01000519.1, read as the reverse complement.
GGAAGGGGAGGCTAGTGCCAAAAAGTACACCATCACCATAGCAAAAACTATGGAAGGCCTTCAATCGAAAGGGTTAATTCCCCAATTCACCCTCTTAGATTTTAAAATACATGATATCCACCCAGGAGAATGGGTATTGATAAAGACTTGGAGAGAGCAACCTTTAACCCCTCAATGGGAAGGTCCCTTCCAGGTGCGGCTGACCACTGAAGCTGCAATCTGAACCAGAGAGAGAGGATAGACCCATGCGAGTCACGTTACAGGACCTGTGGAAGAGCCACAGGAGTGGATGTTGACGAGCAACCCAGGAGATACCAAACTAATTCTTAAAAGAGGACTCAAGTAATCACAGGGACTGTGGACTGTTAAATTCCTATCAATATTTTTTTGTGGAGTTGGTAAAGTATAATAAAGTGTTCTTGGAATTTGCACACACACACTCTTGGGAAACATCTGGCCCCGTACTGCACACACTCACCTCTTAACACCTCAAGTGAATTGGATTATCAACAAATTACATCAATTCAGATTGTGGTAAGGATGGGAAGGCAATACATCTATTAAAGGGATTGGGAATTAACTCAGTGGAAGGCGTAAAGAAGAGGGCAAGACCAGGCTGGGTGTTGCTTTCACCACAACAAAACAACTATACTCTACCGTAGGTTGCAACCCTACAGGTATGGAGAGTGGGAAAGCATCCCATACGGGACTTCTGTTAATCCTCCTGTGGCAATGACTAGTTTATCCAACAACAATTCATATGGATTCATGCCACAAGTGTTACCAGTTCCTTTATTCAGAGACTACCCTGAGTTCTCTCCTTAGAACGCATACCCACCTTGATAATGAGTGCTTTGACCTGTCCAAATTAGAGACTTGTAGTGAAGATGGAAAAACCTACTGGCTTGCTGAAATTCTGGGAACAGTTCTCAGCAGTTAAGAGGGGAGTGTCCAAGTGGAGAAAAATTGTTATGTTCTGAGAATAACCTTGGGGGATGAATTATGGAGGGTGGACAGTACTATTGAGATTTGGTAAGGGAGTGGGAAGTAAGAAAAGCAAAAAGACTAACACCTCTCCCGTTGGGTATAGAAGATCTAAAATTCCTGGAGTTAGGTAAAAATCTGTTTGTGGACCTGAGCAAGAGAATCAGCAGGGAATTCAACCTAACCAGCTGCTGGGTTTGTGGAGGAACACACATGGCAGAGGTATGGCCGTGCAGAGGAAACAGTCTAAGCCTGGCTGAGTTATTGAAGTGGAACCACACTACCCGAAGGGAAAAAGATTGAGCAGGAGGATGGACTCTGAGTAGGTGAGGAATGCCTCTGGCGCCTGGGAGAAAAATTTGTGGATGAAGTAGGAGATACCTCCTGCAAAAGGTGTTTAGCAATTAATGGAACAGCCACTTGGTGGATACCCAAGGAACCAGAGATATTCTGGGCTTTAAAAACGAAAGGCAGGAAATGTATTAAAGACAACAAAGAAAAACTTTATTTATATTCTAACCCAGGCATAGATCCATATTCTGAGATCCCTGAAGTATCCAAATTCTGGAAGAATGCAAAGAAACAAGGAGAAAATTATTGAGAGGCACCAAACTGACTATTTTGGATATGTGGAAAGAGGTCATACCCAAATTGCCTCCCCGCTGGAAAGGAAGCTGTACATGGTGGGTAATCCAACTGGGGCTTTTCCTATTACCAGAGAGGTATGGGGACGAATTAGGGGTACCCTTATATGATAAAATGAAAAGGGATAAAAGAGAGCTAATAGGGGGATCTCAGAAATGGGGAAATGACAAATGGCCTCCAAAGAGGATAATAGATAATTATGGACCAGCAACATGGGCACAGGATGGGAGCTGGGGATACAGGACTCTAATCTATATGCTAAACAGAATCATCAGACTCCAAACAGTCATAGAAATAACCAACCAGACCACTTCAGCTCTGGAATTAATCGCACATCAACAAAGACAAACCAGAGCAGTGATATACCAGAATAGACTGGCCTTGGATAATTTGTTAGCAGAAGAAGGAGGAGTCTGCGGTAAATTCAACACCTCCGATTGCTGCATAAAGATTGATGATAACAGAAATGCAGTCTTGGACATAACCACTAACAACAGAAAGCTGGCCCATGTTCCTGTTCAAAGGTGGGAGCCCATTTTAAAAACAAACTGGTGGGTTAACCTGATGGGGTTGGAGTGGTGGAAGAAGCTGGGATTTTTCCTCCTGTGTGCCATGACTAGTTTAATGTTCCTTCCTTGTTTAATCCCGTTTAATTCGGCTGATCACTAGGGTGGTTCAAGGCATGTTGACTACACCCAGAGGAGAGAAAGAAATTGGATTTAATGGGGGCGAGAGAACGATGATTCTTAAAGGAGACAGCTGAATAGATGGTGTTTCCCAAGAGGCCAAATTAATTTATGAAAGATATGAACGCATTCACGGAATTGAGAATGATTATGAAAGTCAAATGTAAAAAAGAAAAGAGGCGGGATTTGTTATAAATACAGTTAAGAAGTTGGCTTTCGTAAATGGTTAAGAGGGTGAATTGTTATATGTCATTGTTAATTGTTGTAATTATTATGTACCCTTGTTAATTGTTGTAATTATTATGTACCCTTGTTAATTGTTGGATGACAGGTTAAAAGTTCTGGTTAAGAGAGGGGAGGGAAGTGGGTATCAACGTTCAGGACCTACTTAGCATAAAGGGATAATTGGAAGGCAACCATTGGACAAACAACGGACCAATAAGAGGACCCTGGAGACAATGAGCCAATAAGAACTCTACAAGGAGGTGGGGCTAGGGAGGGTATAAAAATTGTATCCCTTAGTCAGAAGGCGTGCCTCTGGCTATACCCTGTCTGTAGCAGAGCACTCAGTGTTATACCCCTCTGCTTTGATAGTTGATTTTTATCATTAGTCCCCTATTGACATTAAATAAACTGTTAAATTTTTCAGAAGAGTGAGCTTGTTTCTCACACTCAGGGTTAGCAGAAGGCCCTGTGGGAAAGGCACAGCTGCGGGCTGGACTGTTGGAAGTTGGTTGAGGAGTGAGAGGCAGTTGTGAGTGAGGAGAGAGTCAGTTGAGTAACAGTTGGAAGTGAGATTGTGATTGGCTGGAGGAACGCGTGGACAACATATGAGCGAGAAGCTGATTGGGTGATAGGATTTGTGGACAGCAGCACTGCAGCTGTGCCAGCCAATGGGTGCGCTTCTGCTGTTAAATTCAGTTTGGTTTTGGCTGAGATTAAGGGTATAAAGAGGGGGTGATTTTTGGCAATAAATGGATCTTCTTTGGACATACAAGGGGGTCTGTCGTCTTTATTCCCCATTGCTACACATCATGTGAATTTATCTGTCTTGCAAATGCAATACATGATGCAGAGAAAGGAAAGAAAGAAGAGAAAAATGGGAGAAGCTGTAAAATGCTGTAATTTATGACTTTTGGGGGAGAGTCAAGGGTCTGAGGAGACTGACTGTCTTTGCATTCTCTTGTCAGCAACTTCTGCAGGCACTCCAAGGATAACAGGGGACTGCCAACAGAATGAGGATCATGGAATGTCTCCTAAATACCAGTTTTTAAAACATAGGCTTAGGCATGAACACATTTAGGGACAATCTGGGTAAGTACTTTATTTTTAAAAAGTGTTAAAGTATATTTATATACCTGAGTAGCACAAGTTATGTAGTGCTGTATCACTGTGAACTCAAAATGTGATTCAAAAGCCTTGAGAAATTTTCAGGTGATGGAAAAATAATGTAATTTTTAGGGTGGATGATCAGTAAACAGGAACAGTAAACAAGGAAGTGCTTTAAATGCAATCTAAACCCCAGCAATTTCAAACTCCCAATTTTAAAAATATGTATTTTATTTTCCTGTTCTTCTCTTCTTTATTTAGTGAAGTTAATTGGGTTATTTGAAGAAAACATCCCAACAATGTAAGCTACATGGTTAATATCAGTCATTTATGATTTATGTTCTCTTTCTTAACTTCCTCCATGTTCATGAAGTGGGAGGAGAGAATAATTAGAAAGAAAAACTGTTGTTGCAATATATCCAATATTTAGAATCTCAGAGTGCTGTATTATGTTCTTGAAAAAAGTACCGCAGCCTCATATTTATAAAATAATTTCTGTATGAAGAAAATAGATTGGAGGATAGGGGACTTGGTTGGGGTTTTTTTTGTTGTTGTTTTTTTGGGTTTTTTTTTTCCTAAAATGCTTTTACTTTTCAATGTCTTTAAAGTCTTCTTTTTTTTCCTTTTTAAAATTCCTGTGTTTGACCGTTCAGCAATGTGAACATTTAGATTTTTGCCAGAATATATCACACCACCTGATACACAGGAAAGAATGTGGAGCAGATTAAAACAATTTATTTACATAAGTAATGAGTAGGCAGGTCAATTAAGGCATGAAAACAACCGGACCACATGCACAGTCTGATTAAAAAAGACAAAAATCTCATGGCTTGTGCTTGATACAGCAGGCTCATCTTCCACAGCTGATAGCTGTAGAGATGGAAACATTTCATGGTATAAGTATAGCTGCCAAAAAAAATCATGCTGTTGGTGACCTGCATCTGAGACTGCAGCCACACAGCGGGGAGCAAAGTGGTGTGACCTCTTTTGTCTCATGGTAACTACTGGATAAAATGAACGTGTTCAACTGATGGATTGTCCCGTTCCGCTATATAAACGGAGTCGGGGGGCATTATTTTTATAGATTTCTTGGGCAAAAATAAAGCGCAAACGCGGCAATATTATACCTGAGAACTATTTATTGTTAGGAAAAGGGTAAGTATTATTAAAGCCAGATAGAAAAAGGAGCAGAGGGGGAAAAAGAGAGACAGAGTGAAAGAAACGGAAGACAGGGACACAAGTTACTACAAGGACCCGGGCTCTCCGTCAGCGTCGGCTCAGCAGACAGAGCGTGTGGACTGCGCTGGGCGCGATTTTCAAGCAGCAGCAGGCTGCGTGTCCCTTCCGTCGGCGGAGAACAGAACCTGCTGTGGTTACAGGCATGCTCCTGGAGCAGCTGCAGGTTTTCACAGTCGGGGCGCGGCTGCGGACGGCGGCGGCGGCGGCAGCCGGCAAACACGGCGGCGGCTGGCTGCGGCGGCGCTCGCCCTGTCGGGGAGGCAGCAGAGCACGAGGTCTTCGCGGTGACGAGCTGGTTCACAGAAATGGCAAAGCAGGGCGAAGCAGGTATAGGCAGGAAAGCACGACCACAAGGAAGAAAAAACGAAGGGGGGAGGGGGGCGGAGCTGGCCCTATAGGCGAGCCCCCGCTCCCTCCAAAAAACCCAAAAGCAAGTGATTCTCGTTGTGTCGCAGCTAACTGCTTTTGTGTGCTAAGGCTCCTCCCTCAGCCCGATTTCCCGGGCATTCGGGGTATCTGTCTCACTGGCAAGTGAGGAGTCGCTCACAGCTCCATCGTGGAAGCTATCTCTGCCTTGATGGGCTGCTGGGCAAAGCCTCCCCGGGACGGGGCTGCCAGCACATGTACAGCCTTTATAAGAGTATAACATATGTTGAGGCATAAATAAAAACCAGATTGGTCCCTCTCATGGCTGTCAAAACTAAAGTATGGGCTGTGAAGGGGTTGGGGCTGGAGCAACTCCTGAGATTCTCAGAGTGCAAGACAGATGAGTAAAAATGCAGCAAACCCAATGCCCAGTACAGTTTTCTGTTGGAGCATACTGGACCATATTGGATTATGTTTTTATTGCAGCATGGGCAGTAGGTAAGTTCCCAACAATATATCTCACTTCTGCTACCTCACTGGAAGTCACTGAAATCAACACTTGTGACTACAGAGAAATAAACATAAATTCTTATGAAGCTCAAAATTACTAAAATCAGTTTCTATGTGCCTACTGTGAAATGGCGTCAATAACACACTTTCAAGACTTATGTGGTGAGTTTCAGCTAAAAAATATACTACTGGAAGAAAACTGAAAAATGGCTGGAGGATTATTTATCCATCTGCATCAGGGCACAGAATCAATCGTCCATCTGAAAAACAGTAAATCCTTTGGTGAATCTTCCATCACAAGTTCTTTTAACCCAAATTGTCTTAGTGTGTAATAGAACTGGTGCCATGCCTTCCTGATGAATCCTTGCCTGTCAGAGTACTTCAGCCTAAGCCGAGGCTGGTGTTGCCCTAAAGCTGAGATTGAACTTCATGAATGGGTTTTGCATGTTGACATTTTTGAGGGCAGGTAAACTGTTGTGACAAAAAAAAAGTGGCTTTGGAAGCACAGAGATGGTTATAAAATCACCAAACCATATGTTTGAGGTGGGCAGGGAAAAAACTGAATATTTGTTTTGTTTGATTTCTTCCTTCCCCAAATCCTTCTGAAATCTTAATTATTTTAGTCCTTCATGGTAAAGTTCAAAGTTTTTGAAGACTGACAAAAATATTTCAAAGATTTGAAAAGGAGATTTTAGACAGCCTGATACCCCCCTGTCTCTTCTCATAGTTTAGAAAACCCTGAAATGTCACTTTGGGTCAACCGAACTCACAATCTAAGGTTGTATAATAAACTAAATAAACTAATAAACTAATTTAATAAACTAAATATACTAATAATAATAATAAATAATAAATAAACTAAAAATATTGCTTTGGGTTGGAAAATCATTACTTTCACAACATTACTTCATAGACAAATGAGAACTCAATTCTTATATCACATTTGTCTGAGTTTATGGGTTTTGTTTTCCTGATATTGTTGGAGTTTTATTCCAACTGGGCAAGGAGTAACAGAGCCAGCAAGGAGTAATATAGCAATCTTATATGACTGGCCTTTTTCATTTAGTCAATTTAGCACAATCGTTTCAGTTACGTGAATGAATTTTGCTCAGAAGTAGACACATTGTGTTATGAATATTTCATCCAGCTTCAGTGGTGTTATTATACAACCTGACTCCTAAGATTTGAACTGGTAACCAGAGAGTTGCAGAAGGAAGAACAGCTGGCATTTTAAAAGATGCAGTTTCTTTTTGTGATGGATCTATAGCTGTAGGTCAAATAGAGACACTTCCTTGAAGCTGAGAATACTCATGTATATTTTTTGCTGAGTATTTAATTATGGGCTAATTTCTCAAGAAATTTGTGCTCCATAAAGAGTCAGGGGAAAAGCAAATAGTTGCCTCTCGTGGAGGGAAGTTAGCAATTCTGTTGTTCCTCCTTTATATTTTTTTCTTTCTCTCTTCTTTTTTTTCTTTTTTTTTTTGAGTAGTTTTTTTATTAGTAGCGTTTGACAGCTTTAGAGTTGCACGATGCATCCACATGATTTTCTTTTGCAAGCACTCCTTTGCTTTCAGCTCCCACTCTTTTCTTCATTCTGCCAGCTAATCAAACACACAACACTTTCTGAAAGCCACAGTTAAACCCATCCTGCTAACAATTTTGCAATACATCTAATATTAAATATGTTTCAGATGCCTGATGAAACCTCTTCATGAAGCAATGCATTTGGTCACACTTGAGGTTGCCGATTAAACAAAAGTATAAGTCAGGGATTAAGCACTGCATCTGCATGCAGAGAAGTTTTAATGAATACCCCAACTATGGGTCTGAAAGTGGGATGCTTGTGTGCAGGCATTGGTACAAGCAAGAACTTTATGGAGTGGACACGTACAACGTTGTGCTTCTTGTTTCTGGATAAATTCATTCCAGTCATTTGCGGGAAGGTCAATGGGAACTCATTCTGTAGGTCTTGTCACTAATTGGGATGTACATACCAAAATGATATCTTAATAATTTGGATAGATGGATAGAAAAGATAGGTTTTCTTTGCAGTCAAAACCACTTTTGCCCTTCGTCCCCTTCAAATAGCAAGTTTCTGAGCCCTGTGTACCTGATTTTTTATATATAGCCTTTATACATTTGCTCTTTAAACTCACCTATTTTTACAGTTACAATCATTATATGCAATTTTTACAGTCTGCAGTAAATACAGTTAATTAATCCTGGTACACATAATTTTCATTTTGTTTGGTGCCTGTAAATAATTTCTGATTTGGTAAATGGTATTGTAGAGAGCCTGGTAAACTAAATGCTGCTTCACTTAATGTTGTTAAATAACTGAAGAAAAAGAAGTGCTGGGTAAATGGTGTGAATCTAATACCTAGAATCACTCTTACCAAAATGAAAGGTCTTGGAAGACAAAGCTTATTTTCAGCAGCAAAAGGAAATCCTCAGAAAAAACAAGCTACTTCCTTGTATCTATAGAAAAAAAGGCATCTTACCCAAATATATGTCAAAATTGCATTTTATTTGCCATTTATGGTGGTAACTTTCAGCAGAAGCATTGGTAGCACACATACAGAAGTTTCATTTCTGGAGTCACAATATACTTGCTGAATTTCCTTCACTTAGGCTATGATCAAGCAGTGTTGGAAGGCTGAGGTTAGAAGCAAGCTTTCTTAGAAATTACTGTTCCAAAATTCCAATGCCTTCTCTGCCATGATTTTTTTTCAAGTAAGTCATGAACAGACAGACACACATTGCCTATAGGGGATATGTAATACATCTATTTATTTAGTAATAAATTGATGAGTAATATAAAGTTATGTCATAGTTCTTGCCAGAATAATGTTTAAAATATGCCTTTATATATTTAGTAAATAAAATGGCCAGCAGTATAAATTGATTACTTTTATTATGAAAATATTCCATGGCTAACAAAGGAAACGAAATATTAGAAAGGGGACTTATATATGCTTTAGAAGATCAAGATTCACAAAACCTCAAGAGAGGACCTGGGTGACATTATAAAAATACAGAATTACTTACCTGTAATGAAGATAAGGCAAAAATATTCTGCAGAGGCATTCACAGTACTAAAAGAGTCTGATTAATTCATGGCCTTTGAAAAGGACTTCTTGGGTAACCAGTTTAACCACTTTTTCACAAAGAAAGTAAGGTCTACTAACTGTTCACATTTTTGCACCAAGGAATAGTTAACGAAGACAAAACTGAAACTGATTACCAATTTTTGTTTGTTAAGTGTTTCACTTGTACCAGAGAAGATCCTTGGTTCTGTCAATGTGAGGCAGGAAGAAGTTAATTTGAAAAGTGGATCTGCTGGTCACTAAAACCTGTAGCATAAAGCATCAGGCCATATGCTACGTGGTGTTAAGTGATCCCTCTCAAAATATATATAGATAACTTTAAATTATTTTAAACTTGGCTCTTTTTGGAAGAGGCACTTGAGCTGGTCTTGGCAGAGCAAATGTAGGTGGAAGTGGGAAAAACAAACATAAGGCCATGTTGAAAACAACATTGGTGCCTGCTGTTTGTGGTTTCTGGGTGCTAATGGGAGAGAGTAGTCACTGCTGGCATCACACCACCATTATCTGACTGAGCATTGGAGGGAGAAAAAGGCCCTTAAACTTATTGTACTATAATATCCTGTGTCACTGTTTCAGAAATGATGTCTGTGCCGGTTTGGCCAAAATCTAGCAATATATATCCTCTGTGAGAAAAAACAGGTTACAACCACCCTTCCCCCTACCAGGTTTGGGGAAAAAAATTTTCCTCGAAGGAAAGAGATAAAAACTATTTATTTTAACAAACACGCAGGAAAAGGATAATGATGCTAAATAATGAAATGAAATCTCTCGCTATAGAGAGAAACCTGGGAAGATTTCAGAGTCCTTCTGTAGGTGTGGTCTCTCTCCTCCTCGGAGCTGGGTCGGCGAGGGCCCACCCCCCAGGCCTCGGGGAGAAAATTCTCCCTATGTGTTCTGATGTTGTTGAAACAGTCCAGAAGAGAAGAAGGGAAAAACCAAGGTCCCAGGAAACAAAGTTCAGCTTTCTGTCTCACGCCGGGAAGAAAAAAACCCGAAACAGCTGGCTGAAGAAAACAAGCAAGGTGCTCCCTCTGTGCTACCGCAGCCGGAGAACGCAGAGGAGTGTATCTCTGTGTCCTTGAGAAACTGCTTTGAAAAGTTAATTTGTTTTTTTTTTTCTCAAGCTCAGTTTAAAGGCACAGAAAAGGCACAAAATTAATTTTTTGGGCATAGAGCTTGATAGGGGATCCACATCATAGAGTCACTCCAAGACAAGGTCACATCACTACAGGCCTCCAATTCCTGTGTAATCCATCTGTCGTGTTCTTGAAGCAGCATCATGGCTGATACCCTCAGGATATTGACAGGGCTACTTGGCATGTCCTTCTGAATCATATTTATACTTGCAAGACTTCCATATCAGAATATTTTCTACATGATATTTTAAAACAATTGAAAAATATTAAGTATATTTAGAGCCAGTTGCTGTAGCCAAACTGCAAGGAATGAGAAGTCAGACAGGTTGTTTATTTCAGTGTAAAATCACTTGGTGAACCTACCATTATTTATAAACTACTGATTTATTTATTACCTCATTCATTACCATGAAATGATAAGGTTACAAAGGTCTTTTTACAGATTCCCCATTTGCTATGTATTTCAGTGTAGAGGAAGTTTTGTGCTTGTATACCTTTCTGTTGAAAAGCTAGAAACCTAGCTGCATGGTGTTTGGCACAAGCTCAAAGGCACATATTTCATAAAAGCATTATATAAGCTATATAAGAAAAAAAATTACAATTCTACTACCTAATACACATACACTGAAGTTATATCAACAGAATGAATAAGGCAGAAATGGTCAATGTAAAAATCTTCTGCCAAAATCCATCACTATTCTCTGTTAAGGAAAATAGAAATATTTTTGTATAAAAACCCCAAAACTAAAGACCTGGAACAGGTTAAATAGATTATCTATAAATACTCAATGGATTTAAAGGACAGAAAGAAGCAGAAATACACTGATTTTCATTTTTGCAAAGTACAGTAGTTGAATGCTTTCAGTCCTGTAAAATGTAAAATGTGTCCTGTCTGAACACTTATGAAAAAAAAGCAAGAGTCTTTTTAAAAGGGAGTCCAATAAGAGGTTGCATGATAGCTGCACATTTAACAAGCTGCATGAGGAACGTGAGTCATACTCACAATGAGACACTGATGCTAGCTGAAAAACTAATGCTAACGACAAATTCCTTATTTAGTTTGTGTGATGTAACTGTGGAAGTCATTGCCAACGAATACCACACAGGTTTACAGTTTAATGTAATTAAACAATATTTGGGTGCTGGTATGAATATTGAGTATATCTGTAGTTGTGTTAGATAAGGTGTGTGTTCGTTAGACACCCAACTGCTTTTGTTGTATCACAGCAATATGAATAAAGGCAGGAAGGGGAATAACCTGCATGGTAAAAAGTGTCTGAACTTCCCTGATGAATGTGTCCTGAACTTGAGTCACTTAAGGTGCTGACAGAGAAACATTAGGGGTGATCTGCTAAAGCACTGCAGATTTCCCTGGCTTTATATTTAGAATTGGGTTAACAGTGAGAAAAATGTTCTTTCCAATTAAATCCAACCCTGGCTTTAAAATGCAGCAGCTAATTCTTCTGAGCTTACTTTTTCAAATCTGTTACAAGGGCTTTGAACAATAGTACTGAAATAACATTTCAAGTACATCACTGTGCCTAATGAATTACAAAGCTCTTGATTAATGACACTTGTTCAACATCACACTGACAGTAGTATGACATTTAAAAAAATGGTGTTTCTGCTTCGTGTATTTTCTCCAATGAGACAGACCAGCCATCAGCACAGGGTTGGTTTTTTTTTTTATTTTTTTGATTGCCTTCTTTTTTCTTTTTCTTTTTCTTTTTCTTTTTCTTTTTCTTTTTCT
>RAHM01000519.1:237807-256776 GCA_003713295.1 Parotia lawesii | reverse complement strand
TTCTTTTTTCTTTTTCTTTTTCTTTTTCTTTTTCTCTTTCTCTTTTTCTTTTTCTTTTTCTTTTTCTTTTTCTTTTTCTTTTTCTTTTTCTTTTTCTTTTTCTTTTTCTTTTTTTCTTTTTCTTTTTCTTTTCTTTTTTTTTTTTTGTCTCCTGGTGTACTTTTCTTTTTGCAAGTGGGGTCTTTTATTCTTCACTTGTATCAGAGGAGTTCTCATTCAAGAGGCCTGCAGCAGGTTTTGCTGAAATACCACTGCTTAGCATTGACTCTGGAACCAGAAAACCTCAATCTTGTATTCTTACAGGCAGCACAGCACTAGGGAGGCAAAAAGGAAGGAAAGGAAAGGAAACCAAGGCATGTGTTTGCTAGATCCATCAGCAAATAAACCAAACTGTTGGAGTATACATTGTGATGCCATGAATTGTAGTTGACTGGAGGCATACTTCACTGCACAATATCAGAGATTAGGTATTTTACTAGCCTCATTTCACTGAGTTGAGGCTGTACAGCTTTATGGGGGCCCCCATCTCCACCAGTTTGAAATAAATTCCTGCTGAGCCATGTATCGGAGCCTGATGGGGCCATCCTTGTATGTGCAATTGTTGCCTGTATTTCTTCTGCTGTTTTGTACCTGAAGGTCACTTTCCTCTGGGATGAGTGGGGAGGAATGTCATAGGAATCAGAATAGGACTAGGAGATAACGGTTTTCAGCATTTTGTTAGGGTCTTTCAAGCTGCTCAGGGCACATGTGGCAGGTTGGATTTGTACCATTGCAACTATTTTCACACTCCAGCTTCCCCTTTTCATCTCAGCAGCATCAGTGACAGATTTTAGAGCACCAATAAGCTTAGTTTCATCTGAAGATTTTCTTTCATTATTTTGGTGTCTTTGCTAATGAACACAAATGATCTCTGTGGAAAAATGATGCCAACACATCTGGGTCCTGACTTGCCATCCTTACATGTCCCCTATTCTTGCAAAAAACACAACCTAACGTGCATCTAGGGCTGAGCAAGATGTGTTTCAGAGAGCTGAATGTGAACTAAAGAGCTTTTGGAAATACAGCAGTTAAGGGAATCATGTAATGGAAATGGAATCTATTTTTTTCATTTTTTGGTGAATGAACACCGCTGAATACCAGGAAAAGTTCCTGCATCATAGTATGTAGTACTGCATGGGGAGAGTTCTGTTGGAGAAACTAGGAACAGGAAGATGGTAATTGAAAGAATAATTCTTTTTTCTTTGTCAGTAGCTCTGGGTTTTGAAGTAGTTTTCAGTAGTCTAGAGTTATTTCCATGGCTGAAGCACCACTACTTAATCTGTGATATCTGACAAAGCAATGTCCTTAGCATATGTTTTCTTCAGTTGAAATACTCAGAGCTTAATTTCCATTGTCTTTGGTGGGTTCAGTTGTGTACCAGCTCTTGACTGCAGCTAATAGATAAGTGCAGATATGGTGACATTGCATTCATCTTGAATTTGAACTTGTGTCTTTTTGCTCCCTCCAAAACAGATAAAACTGGTAAAAAACTGAACCATAAAACTGAATCACACACTCCTGCCCTGTCTTCATTCAAACACAGATGTAATCTCTGTGTTGACTGAGGGTCCTGAGTCTTTTCCCTTCTCTCTGCCACTATGCTGTGTGGCTCTTACTAACCTGCCTCCGTTTCCTCATCCATAATGGAGCAATATCATCAAACCTCCCCAGAAAGAGGCAAAGAGGACTCATAGTGCATGAAGTCAGGGTATTGGAAACAGTACAATGTCAGTAATACACAGGCAAAACACTACAAAGTTTTGTATTTGAAGGAGACTACAACAATGATTAGCTCAGTTGGTTACAGCATGGAGCTAATAATGCCAATGATTCCTGTACGGACTATTCACTTAAGAGTTGGACTTGATCATCCTTCTGGGTCCCTTTCAACTCAGAATATCCTGTAATATGGAAATATTCACTTTGTGGTTTTTTTGTTTTTTTTTTTTTTTTTTTTTGCCACAAAGGACATATCCCACTCTAATGTGTACAACACAGAGAGAGGCTGAGGGCATGGCTTAACAAGAGAAGCTTTTTTACTGGTGATTATCAACAGCACTATTCTGACTGACTGTCATACTTTTGAAGCAATTCAGGGAACAATGAAGAATCGTAACTGAGTTATGAAGAGGAAGAGCAGGGCTTACCAAGGGTGTAAAAATGGTATTGCATTGGGAACTATAGTGCATAAAGCCCTAGTGATACATATTTTTCTTTTTTTTTTTATTAAAGTTGATGGATTATCCATAAGTAGCAGTTTCTGGGTACCTACGATGGTCATCCTTAGTGAGAAATAATTGTGGTATTTTTACGTAGAAGTAATGAATCATAACTAGGTGGTAGAGAGTTGCCATCCAGGTATTTATATGGGAATGAATCTGAATAATGAGTTGACAGAGTCTCACAACTGTCTTACAATGTCCCTCTGGTTTGTTTTTTTTTCTGTAAAACAAAAGTCTGTGAGAGATTAGTCTCTGAAGCACTTTTGCTGAGTGATCAGCACCACACACCATTGCCAAATGTAGGTATTATTAGATACAGTTTTTTGATTTCACCCAGGGGGAAAAAAAGTATTGACAGTGTTTGTTGCTATAGTTGTTTATTTTAAGGTGTTTCATGGGTGCAATGTGTTTTTGCTTCCTAATACTGACTCATGTTGTGGCATTAACCTGATTTCAACCACTGGGCATAAGAAGCAGTTTTCAGCATTTGCAACTGTCTCTGCTGAATTTGATAGAGGCTGAATTTTGTCGTTGTGGAACCCCTTCCATAAGATGCCTTTGGTGAAATTGCAGGCTGTCAGGATTTACAGGGCTTTTGTCAATATGCCTTCAGGAACACTGCCGTTGTAGGACATCTGCAGTAAGAACAAAATGCAGTAAGAATTTTCTGTCAATGGATGCCTTTATCAGGAAGAGAAAGATCAGAACGTAGAAAATTTTAACACCACTCACAGCTGGTAATTTAGGGCATGTTGAGTATGTTTGAGTTTTCCCTGTATTCAGTTTCAGATACTGAGAGCAGTGCTTTTGTTTTTATTGTATTGGATTTTCTCTGTGAATACTCTTTGTATATTGCCGAGATAGAAGAGATATAATTTGTTGTTGACTGATCTGTAAATATGGACAAGAGCTGAGTGAAAACAGAACCAAGAGTTGGTTATTGGAGACATAAGACAGACTTGAGACTAGGAAACCATTCCAGCACCCTCTCCTTGCAGGAGCATCTTGCAAAAACCTGCTTTTTGGTAGAAGCTCAGGGGATTGAGTACTTTAATAAGTGACAATATCGAACCCCAAAACTCCTGGTTCAATCAGTTAGAGTTGGACTGAGAGAACATACATAAAGAGACGCGTTTTTTAGACCTTCAGAGGGAGAGGCAGATGACACCCTTCAGACCTTTGGTTGTTCCTCTGCCTCCTCTCATTTCCCCCAGCCTCACTTGGGGCATCTTCAGGAGGTGGAGGTTCCTTTCTGCATTCTTCACAAAGGCACACAATCGTCTCCTTCAACACCTAGTTTTTCAGCAGTCAGGAGATTGAAAGAAGAAAGAAGTCCTGGTATTGGCACAGAAGGAAGATGTTAAACATCTGCCTTACATTAGTTATTACTATGCAGAAAGAAAACAAACACCCCCCAACTAAAACCAGACAATCATACAAACAAAACCAAAGAGAAACTGCCCAGTGAACTTTATGCCCATCAAAAATACCCAGTTCTGGCTATTTTCTGCTAAAATTGGTGCTGTTTGAGATGCGCAGTGGAAATCTGTAGCTCCTCTACAGATAAATTCAATGCCCATTCAGCGAGGGCAATGGCTATCTCAAGCAGGTGTTAATTAGAGTTGCCTGACAGTGCTTATTGCAGAATGTCAAATTAAATTTTTGTGCTGGGTGAACAACAAAAAAGAAAAGTTAAATGTAGGTTGTGTGTCTGCTCTTTTTCCACTGTGAGAGAAGACAGTTTTTCACCAGTGAAACTGCTTTGTACTCAGTAAAATCAAAATTTACTCATTATGCTGGCTAAAGACAGCTGAAGTTCAGACAGCGAGTTCCAGTTCCCAAAACACTTCTTTGTGGGTTGTTCTTTAGCCATGTTTGAGAAGAGAAAACTGTGAGGAGAGAGATTGTGGGAAAGAATATTTTGCTGTTTGGAAGAAAATTAGAACAAGAAGAGAAACTCTAGCTGAGAAGCCAGCTAGATATGTTGAATATTTTAGAACTATTCATTCTACTATTCATTTTGCCTCTGGCAAAAGGTGCATTTGCTTTCCTGAACAAAATAAATGAATAAATTATATCAGAACTGGTTTGGGTTTTTTTTACTGGTTTCAATATTGGAGATGCTATTTCACTATTTTGCAGGGAGAGCCTTTAAAGTTCAGCAAGAAATTGTAAAAGGGGAAGAAGGGAGTGGGAAGGGAAATTTTACTGATAAGAACTGTGATGAATTGAGAAAGACAACTAACTTCTGCAACATGCCCTTCCATCCTTGCCTGGCTCTCTAGAAGAAGGAGTTGTGAGGAATGAGTCAGCGCTGGGTCTGACAGCAGCAATTCCCTGAAAATTGCATGACTGTAGATATAGGCAGAGCTGTGTACCCCCTCAGGCTCTACCATTGCTGTGACTGACTTTACTAGGATAATGTTGCAACCCAGAACTGGTGCATAAATTTGAAGGTGAGTGTAGGTGGGCAGGACATGGTTCCAGCCCTAGGCTCTGTATCACCATCCTGCAGACGAAAGCAGGGAAGACAGCTAAGACAGCAACTAAAACCAGTGCAACTTCCCCACCAGCTTTACTTCTATCATGCTTGAGAAGGCATACCATTAAAACAGAGGCTGCATTTCTACAAGAACAAGCGGCTAGCACTCTGCAATCCTTCCTCTGCCTTCCTGCTCTCTACGTTACTTTTCTTCAGAAAGTTGTGCTGTGCTCTAAAGGACATATGTCCTCCGTTCAGTTGCCATTGCAAAGATTTCAAAGCAAATGTGCTTCAGCTAGTCCTGTTTGCTTTGCCCTGATGTGCTGATTTGGGCACAGCCTAGTTTTTAGTAGCGGGGGAAGGCCACAGATGTGGCTTCTGTGAGAAGCTGCTAGAAGCTTCTGCCATGTTTGGCAGAGCCAATCTTTGATGGCTCTGAAGATGGGCATGCTGCTGGCTCAATTAGAGAGATTGGTAATGCCTCTGTGATGACATATTTAAGAAGGAAATCGAAACAGCATATGGCCAGTTTTTCCAGGGGTGGCGAGCCGCTGCTGCCAGGAGTCATCCTAGCACAGTGTGCGCGTGATGTGCAGCTGCCACCGCCACCATTTTGGTGCAGCCCGCAGCAACCTTTGTGTGCCTGGCTGCCCCTAGCCAGCTGCGCCACGGGCAGAAGGGCAGGGGCGGCGGCTTCTCCTTCTTGGTGCCCCGTATGAAGAGAGACATTAAATAGTGTCAGCGCCATGGCACCATGACTGCCCACATGGTGGTGGCGGGGGCCAGGTGGCCAGCACCAGAATCATGATGAGTGATTCCCCAGCACAGAACAAGATCAACTTTTTGGCACCACGAAATGCAGCAAAAATCTTAAAATTAGTGAAATTTCTTGATAATGATACCTACGAGCAACAATTTTTCTTGTAGTCGGAGAAAGAGGAGAAAATGAGAACGTGTGGAGAAAGACAACATGGTGACACCAAGGTCAGTGAAAAGAAAGAGGGGGAGAAGGTGGTCCAAACGTCGGAATAAAAATTCTTCTGCAAGCCGTGATTGCTGCGGTGTCAACTGATGGCTAGCTCTCCCAGGTCAAGCACTGGGCGGTCTCTTTGCCTACTGCTATGGCAGAGGACAGGTGCTGACCTGGCGTGAGAGAGTGAGCGAGATCTTGGATGAGGCTCGCCTCAACCATCGTTGGAAAGGGCGCGCAGGGAGAAGAAGTAGCGAGGAGGCTTCTTGATGAACCAGGAACGGGTTTATTGGAGAGGGAAAGAACACAAAGAGGAACACCAAGAAAAGCCTGCAGGGAGCCCCTGTCAGGGGGTTTTATAGCCCCTTGGTCAGGGCGAGGCTCCCACAAAACAACCAATGATAACATGGACAGGGGACGTAATGGTGGCGGGGGCAAACACAGCATATCCAACAGAGATCAGGGTAGGTGGATGTGGCAGCCATTGCCTACACGCTAGGTGGCACGTCTTTCCCGCCATGGCCAATGATTTTTCCCGCCAAGCTGCCTGAGGACAGCCATNGCAGAGGACAGGTGCTGACCTGGCGTGAGAGAGTGAGCGAGATCTTGGATGAGGCTCGCCTCAACCATCGTTGGAAAGGGCGCGCAGGGAGAAGAGGCTCCCACAAAACAACCAATGATAACATGGACAGGGGACGTAATGGTGGCGGGGGCAAACACAGCATATCCAACAGAGATCAGGGTAGGCGGGGACAGAGTATGTGGACCAATGGGGGATCACTGATGTAACCGGGGGAGGTGGATGTGGCAGCCATTGCCTACACGCTAGGTGGCACGTCTTTCCCGCCATGGCCAATGATTTTTCCCGCCAAGCTGCCTGAGGACAGCCATGTTAGGGTGGGCGGCCATTTCATTTTTCCCGGACCTCAGAGGTATTGAACCATTGGACTTTTTGGCCGATGGGTTCCAGAACACCATCATAGGAGCCATGGCTCACTGCAACATGTGATGAAGACTATAGTAAAACAAACTTTCCCCCTGTAATCCATGAAGTCCACGGGGAGTGCAGAAATCCACTTGCAGCCTGTGAAAAAGGTGCCCACACTGGAGCAAGTGGATGCCAGAAAAAGCTGTAATCCAGTGGGAGACTCGAAGAGAGAGAGAGAGAGGGCCCCTGCTTTCAGAGATAGAGAAAGAGGGTACTTGCTTCCAAACTAGAGCAGCCTATCCTTAAAAGTCTGCACCCCGTGGACCAGTGACCCATGTCACAGCAGTTCTGGGAAAACTGTTTTGCTCATGGCATAGCAAAAAAAAAAAAGACTCCTCTCCCTGAGCAAACTGAAAAAGATCTCAGATAACAAACTGACCAAAACCCTCTACACCCTGTCTCCCTGCAATGTTGGTGAAAAGGAGGGAGGAGCTGGGAAGAAAAAGGTGTTGGAAAGACTTATTTTAATTCTCATTATCCTCCTCTGACTCTGTTAATAATAAATTAAATTTATACCTTTAAATTTGAGCCTATTTTGCCCTTAGAATATTTTTTCCCAATCCTTATCTCAACTCATGAGCCCGTTTTTTTCCCCTCCTACTCAGCTACAGCAGGGGAGAGTAAGTGAATAATTTCTGTGAGTGCCTAGCATTTTAACCAATGTCAAAGCATGGCAGTCAATTCATCTCTCCTTGGCATGGTTGGGTTTGGGACACAAGTGCATGCAGTGGCTAACAGTTTGCTCTTTGGGAAGACACTTCAGAAGGAGGATTATCCATAGGGAAATAATCAAACCTGGCTGAATGTCTGGTAGGGTGTCTAAGGGACAGCTGTGGAGCAGAGCCATAGGCCATCCTCTGAGCACGCTATGGACTATAGGGTAGGTGGCGTATGGTAGCTGGAGGTACAAGGCACTGCTGCAACTATGACCTTGCAGCATGTTTCACTACAGATCTCCCTGCTCCCTGCAGGCTTCCTGATCACTTGGAGAGCATCCAGTAGGGTTGGACGGATTAGCCTCTCCATAGGAGCCCTGTAGTGCATCAATAGAGTAGCAGAAGCGGGAAGCATTACCCATTCATTTGTAGGAGAGGAGAGGAAAGGTGGACCCACTGTAGCTCTTAGGACATTTTCCCATGTCTCTCCTGAGCTTTTGGAATAAAGGTGGGAATTTAGATGAGTTTATCACCTGCTCACCTCCAAAATGTGTAACAATCCGAACACAAAACCATCCCTCACCCTCTAAAAATCAGTCCAATAGATTTTGGAAGAAGCATTTAAAGAATTCTTGACTCTTGCTGAGTTTATCAGCTAACACAGGTAATGAGGTTAAGGTAACAATCTGAAGGGTGCACACCTTCTCATGCTGTTATCAAGTTTATGTCATTAGCAAAAAGCTGAAAGGAGGTTCTTTAATGGCCTTCACTTCTACTTCACAGGAAGAGCACAGAATTAGACAGTTTCTGATAGCAACAACTCTCCTTTGCAGATTTGGTCTTCACTTTCATGAGCAAAGTTAGAAATTTGCTATGCAAAAAATTTTTGTTTACTTATATACAGTAAAACAGCTTCAATAGTCTGCATTAGGGTTTCCCAGAACTACTAATATTGCTGCTAAAGGGATTGTTTTATAAAAAGAAAGGGTCACAGCAGGTGGTTTCCCTCCAAGGACAGCAGCAGCAGCAGCAGTAGCAATTACTAGTAGTGAACAAGACATATAATACAAAACTGGACTGTAGAAGGACGTGTCTGTGGTAAAACCACAGCTCTAACAAGGGATGGAGTTACAACATAGTTATCCTCTGACCCAAATACAATACGGTCCTTTTCTGTAGTGTTGATGGGTCCATGACTATGTTCTACAGCAAGGCTTAAAGGTTAAGGTTACCAGCTGCACTCTACAATGAAACTGTATTGTAAGTGGGTCGGTCCTATGACACAATTGTATTTCTAGTATAGAAAATCCTTTAATAGGCTAGATGCTATAGATCTCTCCCTTTTTCTCCATCTTCCTTGTGTATGCATATACATTTTGCCCTAAGGATATGTCTAGAGAGCCGCACTTCTCCATTTACTGTAATAGGAAGTGCTTTGATATGATGACAGGGTCATTGTCAAAATCAAGAGATCAAAAGATTCACAGTTAACTAGTCACTGAAACACTTTATGACAAAATCTGAAAGAGCCAGGCCTGTCTTCTCATTAAACAATGACAAACCAAACATTTTTTTATTGATGGTTCCAGGAATTTAATTGCTATTTTGCAGTTTACTTAGGCTCCTTCATCAAATATACCTGATACTTCAACTCTATGCAAGTAGAGAAAGTGTTGTCAGTTTTATTAAGAAACAGATGAAAATCAGAAAAAACTAAAAAAGAGGCTGTCTGATCTTTACAATGGCTGAAAATACTCAATTGACTTCTCAGCATTTTGATGTGTACAATCCAAATTTTGGCTGTAAGACAAGAAGAAGGAAAAGGGGTGGGAGCTACCGTGGCAGTGGCAGATTGCTAGGGATCTGAATGCCATTGTTCTGATCAAGTGAGGGAGGTATGTGTTAGCTGCAACTTCATCCTTTTGCAACAGTAGAGTTCTTTCACATTTTGGTGTTATGTGCCGTATGAATGGTAGGTTTAAAAAACACCAATACAATAGGAAAAAAACTCTACAAGTGAGAATGTTAAGGAAATTAATTAAAAAGGTTCTGATTCAGGATCTGTACACTCTAATATCTTCCAGATTTCTCTGACACCTTTTTTTAGGGCATAGAATACCAGTTTTCATTGTTATGCCAAGGACTCCTCACCAAATTCTACCTGCTCCATCATCTGGTCCTGACAGGAGGTCTCAGCTCTGCAGCTCTGCCATTATTCCAGCTGAAATGAATGTCACTGGATTTCTCACAAAGCTTGGCTAAAACACTGAAAATTACCTCCCTCCTTTTATTAAATTTTATTTCTTAAAATGTGCTCTGGATTTTAAAGTGAGATTTTTTTTCTCCCTTTCTGGACACTAATCTGATCACCCCTTTTCAAATTAGTTTTTTCAACACTAAATGATGTTCCAGGCTTGTGGACAAAATAGCTCATCAGCTCAGGTGTCTGGTATTTCATAACGTGGTGCTAGAAATTGTTGCTGAAAAATGTACACAACCCAAAGGCACTGAAGGATCTCAACATGTAGTTTGTCTCTGTTCCTTTTATTTTACCACCTAAAAATAATGATGGACCAAGACATAGTATAATTCAGACACAATTGTAGTTTTCCGTGTTATTCTGGCTTTGAGAAACAATTAAATCCACCTGTCTGTTACCATAAAAATTGATGCGGTGTGAGGAGGGGGGCAGAAAGAATGCTGCATCCGTCCTGAAAGTGTGCCTTGTCGGAGTAGCTCGGCTGGTGCTGCGCAAACGCACTCGGACACACTCTGACACACCGGAGTTGGTGGATACACGCAGCCACTCACACATACACGGAGTCGGAGAGCTCCTGCAGCATCACCAGAGGCAAAGAGGTGGGAGGGGTCCTTTGTATGGAGTTCTGAGGGGTTTGTTGAGGTCCCCGCTCGAAGGGATCCAGGGACAAAGAACCAAGAACACCATGGATTCCAGGGTTTTATATGGGGCGGTACCACAGGTGGGCAGAACATCAGAGACCAATCATCTGAGGGCCAAGGGGCGGAGAGGACATGGGTTGACAGAACAGTGACGACTGGGGAAGGCGAGGGGTGAAACAAGGGAACTGGGAACCAGTGGGGTATCAAGGAAAGGAGAACTATCTAGAACATGGACGTAGAAGGGGTAAAGGGGGTGGTAAGCCAACAGGCCAACCAACTGAGGGTAATTAACATAGGGGAGGAAGGTCTTGTGGGATGTTGCCATGACCTGAAGGGTGGCTTTAAAACTCTTGAGCCTGCCCACCAGGGGACCTCCACTGTTTTGGGGCCCTGTGGCTCCCTGGCCAATCCCGTGGTGGACTCAACCATCGCAACAAAAAATACCTGAAGGGTTTTGTGATTTCACATCTATTGCATCTTCCCAGGTCAAACATGAGGTGGATTTCACATTCCTTGAGCTACAAGGAACGAAGCAGGGCAACTCCTACCATTCTGCAACAGCAGACAAAATGACCGTGAAGACAGAGGAGGATGGGAAGAAAGAAGGAAAGACACTCAGGCAAGCAAGCCTTAAGAAAAAGAGTTGTTTATTGTTGCCATATGGAATTGAAGGAAACCCCCAAATCATGTGAGATTGTCCCCCTGTTTCTTTTATGCTGTAAGCAGCTACACATGGGAGATTACTTTGACCCAGTGCCAGTGTGGGAGTGTGTTGGGGTTTTAAGAGTTGCCCTGTTGTCTTTTTGTCTTAAAGAATTTTTCCCATATATGTTGCCAGGGCAACACTAGGGATCTGTGCTCATCTCTGCTGTTTCAGCCGGCTGTTCCCGAGGGTCCGGCCGGGCACCGGGATCAGCTGCCCAGAGGGTTTGTGTAGCTTTTTTCGTCCACCCTTTTCCCCCAGGACCCCAAGCCACCATTGCCACGTGCTCTCTGAGCTCGCTCCGGAGCACCCCCTGCCCTGCTCACTGGGAGCCACCAGCGCCCCTGCCGGCTGTGACCGTAACTGCACCAAAGGAGAAAGTGCCTGACAGCCGAGAAGGCTGTCACTGAGTTTGTGGCTCTGTTTGCTGTTACTGCCATAGTTATTGTTGTTTGTTTGCCTTGCTATACATACACACACACACACACACATATATATATATATATATATAAGTAAAGAATTGTTATTCCTATTTCTCATATCTTTGTCTGAAAGCCCCTTAATTTCAAAATTATAATAATTCGGAGGGAAGGGGGTTGCATTTTTCATTTCAAGGGAGGCTCCTGCTTTCCTTGGCAGATACCTGTCTTTCAAACCAAGACAGAGAGGGAGAAGAGGAACCAAAGGCATTCATGGAAGGCTCAATTGTCTCTTATTTGTTGTTCTTCAGTGCCAAGGTGTGGCATTTCAAAGTGTGGCAGAGTGGAAGCTATTAAAAATCCTTCTGGGTGTTGCATCAGGTAGTGTGTCTAAACAGCTGGTAAAGCTGTTAAATGTTGTGGTGTTAAATGAATTAGACAAACCTTGAATGAATAGGCAGGAACATGGCAAATTATTAAAACACATGTTAAGTACATTAATTTTTATTCAAAATGCTCGCTTGAACAGCACCTTTAGGTATCTGTTGCGTGGAAATGCTGTGAAAACTGTGATATAAAAAGCACAACAAAATTCAGACTAAGATTCTCAGGCAAATGGGTTGCTTGCAAAAGTGGATATAGGAGTCACTGAAACCAGTGAAAATTAAGCAGCGGATTAGTTATATCTCTTAGGTATTTTCTCTATCTCTCAATGACAAATTAGTCCTTCAGATGACAAAATAGTCCAGTCCATTCATGAATCAGCTCCTGAATTGACACTAGTTTCATCATGGTTTATTAAGAAAGAAACAAAAGCTGAATTTGCTCATATTAGTGGGCTAACATGAAAACCAAGCTGGGAACTGATCTGTGAGTAGATCAGTTCATTCTGAGCTGGCCATTCATCTGTTTGAAAGATTGATTAAACAAGGAAGGCAGCAATAGCTTTAGCATCCTGATTTTAATTCACTGTCTCAAGTCTGTTAGTACTCTCAGAGACAGTAGATGCTTTACTTCTTGCTAGTGAAGTAGTGACTGCCTATGCTACTAAGCTCTTGTTATACGTATTT
Source organism: Parotia lawesii (assembly GCA_003713295.1). Taxonomy (NCBI): domain Eukaryota; kingdom Metazoa; phylum Chordata; class Aves; order Passeriformes; family Paradisaeidae; genus Parotia; species Parotia lawesii. The sequence goes on along the minus strand of RAHM01000519.1, from coordinate 244,326 downwards.
CAAAGATTTGAAGCACATTGCAGAAAACTTAAACTTTAAGCATATGAACTGCCTAAAAAAGGGTGAATAAAAGACTGTTTACTGTACTATATGTAAGGTTAATCCCATCACTGGTTCACATCCTGTAAAAATTCAAGATAACAGTCTCCCACCACAATTTATTTATGTTTTACAATGTTCTACTGTAGTTTCTTCTTGGGAAGAAGCAGCAACAGAAAAGACTCAAGTGTGTGGCTTCCACAAATCACTAAATTTGCAAGAAATTTTTTGTATTAATTTGAGAGAGGATTGGAGGTCAACTGAAGTATTTAAACTAGAAGCAATGTCAAATGCACTCAACTCTTTGACAGTAAAGTGAACTTTTTCAGAGTACTCACAATCTGTGAGTGAGTGGACTAGAACTGAGGTTGGCTCATTTGGGGGGTTCCATTTTTGGAATAATTCTGCCAGCAATTATAAGCATAGCCCTCCTTAGACATTAAAGTAATTTAACATTATTAAATGTTTCTAAAATAAGAATTGGGTTATAAAGGATATAGTTTAACTTAAGAGTAATTTATTACATTATTTAAATTTCCCTAAAGAATTTGGTCATGGTACAGTCTGACAGCATCTGTGCAGTACTACTGTGCCCATTACACTTGGGTCTTTAATTGCAGAAGATGCCATCATAGTAAGTTATCTTAGCTAGGTTAACACTTGGACTCAATGATCTTTTCCAACCTCAAAGGACTTTTCCAACCTAAACAATTCTATGATTTCTAGCTCATGCATTTTGTCCCACTTATAGTCATAGTCAGCTATGGTACCCATCACGGACAAAGATCTAGATTTTTTCAACAAATACATGAAGTTTTGTTGTATGGAGTGGTCCAGATTGTATAAAAGTATGCTTGAGATGTGTTTCTGTGAGCACAGAAATGTAAAAGTACAGATGTTTTTAGCCCCTCCTTCAATATGAAAACAAACCTGATGAGAAATGTAATTTAAAGATATACTGCCAGAGCACCATAATGGAATGCCTTGCTCTCTGAAGACCATAACTAATCTCTTACCTTAGTTGTCTTTTACATTATGATTTCTTGATCACCCGCTAACATTGCTAGCCTCAATCTCTACTTTCTTTTTTTTTTTTTATTCCTTATGCTCCTTCAGCTTTCATGCCTTATATCAGCAGGATAAACTCTGTATTAAAACTGTTGCTGCATCCTGCTTCTTGGATGGATCCTTCATTATCTGAGGAAAAATATAACTTCTGGTAGATGAATTAATAATAATTTCCTAATGTTTTGTTCCCATGTTTGAATCATACTCCTAAATTGTTAGAAAATTATGTTTTTAAAAGTATGATTCGATGTAACGCAGCTGACCATGGATCTTTCAGATGCTACAAACTTTCTTGCATCAGGAAAAGTAACATTTTGTAGAGTCTCTTGACCATGGGTGTGCTGACAGTTAATACAAACTCCAGCTGAGTCAGTTACGAACAGGTGGTAGAGACTGCCACTGGGCTGAAAATACAATTGTTTTGGAAGTAAAAGTAAGATCCTCCACCCTTAGAATAATTTAGAGAATCATTTTGCATATGAGTAAATTGCTCCTGACCTGGCAAAATTCCCCAGGTAATCCCTCTGACCAATACCGTTTCTTTGGAGTTTCCTTTGGAAATATTTTTCTCAGGGCTGTCTCATGTGTAGGAGGTCACGGTGAGTGGACCCACTTATGTGGTGGGATCAAAATTTTAACTATTTGATTTGATAATTTTCCCACTGAACTGCTAGCCCATTCCTTCCCCATCCTCTTTGAAAGAAAAATTGCAGGACAGATACTTTGGAAGTAGAAAACGCTGTAATTTTTCACTCCTCTAAGAGACACCTGTAAGAGCAAACTCACACTGCTTTGTGGCCTGCCCTGCTATCTAGAAGGACAGCATTCCCTGGGGACACATTCCCTCATCTGCGGTGATACAGGATTGCAAGTTTAAGAGCTGCCTACAATACCTCAAACCGCAAGGTGTGCCCAAGGAGAGCTACTAAACCTTTAGCAAATGCAAGCAGGCACTTAAAATACTCAGCAGGAGCTGAGAACTTTCAGTTGTGTTTATTTTTCTGAAAGTTGGCCCTTCTTTCATCCAGTTTAACCCAGCAATATGTAGGGTCATTAGAATGAAATTTGGTTCCCAGAGATGTTTACTTGTCACTTCTTTGATAAGATACCTGAACAAATACAAATATCAGGGATATAAAGAATGCCCATGATTTTGATTTGAATAATTAAATTTAAGCATGTTCCTAAGAACTCTGCTTATTGTGTGCAAGCTGTCTTAAGCACAGCTGTAAACATGGGCTCACGTTTTGGAAATTTTTTGTTGAGTCAAAATAAATGTTACACCTATGAAGTGAAATTCAGAGTTGTGTCTCTCCTTCTTTAGTCTTTATCATAAACATGTCAGAAGACCAAGATTATAGCATCTTTATCAGTTAAAAAAATTCATTTCGACCATGAGCTTCTATACTGAGTCAGGGAAACAAGGGCTAAGTGAATTACTAAAGGGGCTGCTTGCTAAAACAATGCATATAGCTTGCCTAACATTTATTGCATTTGTCAAGTAGAAAAAGGGAGGATACAAGACTATTGATAAGGGGAAGCAGCCATGACCAAAAGATCCTGCTTTGGACCCAGAAACTAGTTCAAACCAGCCTTGGGGTTTGAATTTGGGCCAGGGACTCAGAGAGCATAAGCAAGGAAGGAAGGTGAAAAGTTCAAATCAAGGAAGACTCCTTACTTCATCTGAGGAAGACTCCTTACTTCATCCCAGAGACCCCTGCAGGAGGCACTGCGCAAGCACAAGCTATATAGAAATGACTTTGGGCGCATTATAATATGAAGCAGGGCTAGGTGGGGCTAGGAAATGAATATGGATAGGCGCATTTGGAAACTTAATGAATATGTAGCTTGTAACTCAATATATACCAAGCCAGATGGTATTGTTGGCACGCATACATTTGGTGGAGCAATCCACATGCGCCCCAGAGCTGGAATAAACATATCTACTTTACTACTTATTTCAGTAGTGGAGTCTTTTCTGCATATCATTTTGGCGAGCCAGGCAGGAGGAACTCTGTCCAGCTGCAAGATTGGCTGGGGGCAGATGTCCTAGGCGCGCCCTGGCATTTTCCCTGGAGGAACTCTGCTTCTCGGTTTGCTCACTGCGGTGGCAGACAACAGCCTGATGAAACTGCGCATAAGCAGTATGTTTTCGATTTAGGGTGCCTGTAAGTCATACGCGTGGCCAGGGCTGCTGGTAAGCTGCACAGAGACGTCTTGTGCACAGCGTAGTCCCTGTGTGCAGGGTAAAGTTAGAGCTTGCAAGCAGCCGGCTACAGAAGCTGGCAAAGGGGAGTCACTGACTGATAGAGCGGCAGCTAGCGATCCTGAGAGTGGATCGGGTGATTCTGGTTGGGGTTTCCGCCAGAACTTGTTGATGATTGTATTGGAGAGAATAAAATAAGTGGGACCCTGAAGTGACCAGAAGCGAGTGTTATGAATATTTTGGCTACTAGTAGCTAGCTTGACTGTTGTTGTATTGCTTATATGCCTGTGTGGATATTGGTTGTTGTTGGATTCCTTTTATGTGTATGCGGCTGTATATTAGCTTGACAGTTTGTTGGCAGATTTGAAATGTGTATGCTGTGTGTTGTGTGAGTACGATTGGTTTTTGGATTGTTTGGGATTGTGAGTGAGGTTATTGGCTTTTGTGTTATTTTAGCCAGAATCGTGGCTAGGCAGGAGCTTAAAGGAACTCCTCTCCCTCAATGGCTTGGTCTCGGTTCTTGGGAATTTGTGAAGCCCGGAGGACRTTGGAKAGACAGGGGAGGTGAACGGGTCCTTTTAGAAAGAATTTATAGAACCTCTGCAGGAGGATTAGTAGCTTTAGATTGGGAACAACCAGTGGTTAAGGATTTAGCCTTTGATATATCACTTGGAATAACCTGTTTTTGTGGATGTACTAGGACTTTTCATGCAACAAGAGGGTGGCATGTGGCTTGGGTATTAATACAGTATAAGATCTGTAAGAGAAGGTGGTATTGTTCTTCTGCAAGGTGGCAAGAGCCTATGCTACCAGTGTTATCAGAAGCACTCGGGTGAAGTTGATTTTGAGCCTGAGATTTTAAAGTTTGTGTGTGGGAAATCACATTTGGTACCAGATGCTTGGCTCGTTCGAGAAGAGAACTGAGAGAGAGCTGTGAGGTAGTGTGAGGAAAGGTTTAGGTGGAAGCGAACAAGACTAGGAGAAGGAGGTAAAAGTTGGATACCAGACTTAAACAACAGTGGCTAAGTAGGGAGGGAGGTTGCTACCCCCTCCTATCCCTCAACAGTTATATAGCAAGAGCATAGCCCCTGATTCTTTCAGTTTTTTTGTCCTACCTGCCCATGTGATAAAAGGGGTTTCTTGCTTTGTGTGTGGGCATACGATTTTCCTTATTTAGTATATGGGTGATCTGGAGTGGGTGGTACAGTATTTGAGTGAACTTGAACTCTAAACATGATGGGAACTGGGCAAAGTAAGGAGATTTCTAGGGTGAGTCTGCTTGCTTGTGTTTTAGCACATTGGAAAGAGATAGTAGGAACTGGAGGTACAGAAAATAAAAGAACTCTTGTAAAATATTGCACCCTGTATAAATTAGAAGACGGAGCAAAATGGCCACCTAATGGAACTTTAGACTACAATACCTTGCTACAGCTAATGTTATTTTTGAGATGGGAAGGCAAATGGGAAGAAGTTTTCTATGCTGACACATTTTTCTCCCTCCGAAATGACCCCGAGTGGCAAAATGATTGTGGAATTATAACCTCCAGTGATCCTATGGTATTAGCCCTTGAAAAAGAAAATAAGAAAAGACGAGAGAAAATTAAGCGGTGTTGTTCATCGTGCAGTACAGGTCAGAGGTGTATAAGATCAGACAAAGTTTATCAGACAGTGGCACAAGATGATGATGAACTAACTGATTTGTTTCAGCCTCCCCTTAGGAGACAGGAAGAGGATGCAGACTCGGAAGGAACACCAACACCAACTCCCTCTCTTCTAGGCAGTCCTGTTTCGTCTTGAACCAGGAAGCAGGTACTGATAGCACCCTTGCGGGAGGCAGTAGCATCAGAAGGGGGAACAGTGCTGGTTAGAGTGCCTTTTTCTGCCGCTGACCTAGAGGCGTGGTATAAAGTTGCCAAAACTATTGAAGCGACCCAATAGGTACTGCTGAACGCTTATGGCTTATAATAAAACAGCATAATCCAGATTGGAGTGATACACAGTTGTTATTGGGTGCACTAACAGAAACAGAGAAGCAGCTGGTTTTGAAAACAGCAAAAGATTTGGCAGAGGACTATGACAATACACAACAATTAGATGTAAAAGATTACTTCCCACTCCAGGAACCACACTGGAGTCCGAATAGAGCAGCTGAATTGGAGAAACTGTAAAGTTATCAAGAATGGATAGCGAAAGGGGTGGAAAGGGCCATTCCCGAAACTCTAAATTGGTCAGCTTTGTATGCAGGGAAACAGGGTCCTTCCGAGTCACCATGTGAATTCCTGGATCGTCTGAGGGATACAATGCACCGCAACACATCACTGGATCCTGAGACTGAGGTAGGGGTACAACAGCTAGTATCTTTGTTTTTAGGGCAATCCACAGGAGATATCAGACATAAACTACAAAAGCTTCGGAGGTTAGATGGGAGAAATATAGAAAAATCGTTAGATGAAGCTTGGTGGGTATTTAGTAATCAAGAAGAAGGCTAGAAGCAAAGGATGAGAAAATCGGTAGCAATAGTGGAAGAAGAAAGTAAGAGAAAACCCAGACAAGGACCTCCCAGACAAAGCCCTCCATGGTTGGGCAAAGATCAGTGTGCAATATGCAGAAAATTCGGTCATTGGAAAAATCAGTGCTCAGATTGACAACAAGACGACTGCCTGAAAAGAGGAGACCGAGAAAAGTGGAGGGTGGTTGCACACATGAAAGAAGACTGAAGAGGACCAAGGGACTCTACCTTAGCAGATCCACTGGTTATAATGAAGCTAGGGGAAAAAGAAAAAGAGGTAGAATTCCTAGTTGACATGGGAGCAGCATATTTTAAATAAATAATTTTAAATAAAGCTTTAAGGCCTGTGGGGGATGAATATATTGTGGTGAAAGGGACAACTGGTCAATCTGAAAAAGCATGTTTTTGTAAACCATTGAAGTATAAATTTGAGAAACAATGGGGTGTTCACAAGTTTTTATATTTACCCAATTCTCCAAAACCACTTTTAGGAACATATTTATTGGAACAATTACAAGGAATCGTAACGTTTAAAGAGGGGGAAATTATTCTGGAGGTAAATGATCAACAGTATATAGAGATACTGAGCCTAATATTAACAACCACAGACCCTGTAGAAGAAATTAGAGAAGAAATGGGGTGTTCACAAGTTTTTATATTTACCCAATTCTCCAAAAGCACTTTTAGGAAGAGATTT
>RAHM01000519.1:211005-224315 GCA_003713295.1 Parotia lawesii | reverse complement strand
TCCCACTGTAGCATACCAAAACAATGAGATCTGAAACCGCAAGGCAGACAACCAATCATGAGCATTATTTTTGCAATGTGCATGAGCTAGTTACAGTGATTATAAAAATGTAGTCGAAACTTGTAATAAACTGAGTTCTGCTGATCTTATCTGAGTGTGCAGTCTCCCTCCGTCGGCTCCTCGGTCGCAACAGGAAAGGGTACGTGCTGTTTGTCTGAGGCAGCTTTTCTGTGCCCAGGGCATTCCTGTAAATGAGAGGAGTATTAAACTCTAACAAAAGTCAGATAAAGGGAAAGGATGAAGGGACGAAATGAATGAAACTTCCATTAAGCATAATGTAAGCAGTTTCTTCATGTTATCTGAGGTTATCCAGACTGACAAGTAAGCAATGCTGTTGTCACTTTAACAAAAGCATGCCATCTATGTGCAATGCAGTGTAGCCACAGAAGTGCCATGTTTAAATGAACTAAAGCATGAAAGAAAGCTCTTAACCAATTCAGTGTGGAAAATCAGTGAGCTTGCTTTTCCACTTAGCACAGTCAGAAGTGCTCCCTTCTCCCTTCTGTTACTCCAGTTAAAAAAGCTTTATTTCTTCAGACTATTAACCTCAATAATTCAAGTGAGGAGTTTCACATTCCATCAACTGGGAATTTTACCATAGGAAACACGGCCAGTTCTTCTGTCATGATTACTTTTTTTCTATTTGGCTGCTTTGGTGATTTAAAACAGCTTTCACTTTCAATGGCTGCTCAAGGATTTTCTCCAGTACTCATAGACTCTTCAGAGGGAGGGTTCAGGTGATTCATCTGTCACCTCTGGGAATGAGAAATTCTTAGATAAGAGAAAGGATCTAGATTTAGGTCTGCTTGCAGCCCTTCTGGGAGACAGCAACTCAATGACTGCAGTTTTTGCAGTTTGTGAGGAAAAATTATTATTGTATCTGACAATTGGTCAGGAGCAGAAATTCTTGCAGTGAATATAAGAGAATTGCATGTCCTTCCAGTCCAGACCAACAGAGCATTTTGGAGCCCACACCCACACTAAGGGCTTTCTCATGCATTGGTGGTAGGTGTTGGTTTGGCACTTTTGCACTATAAATATAAAGTTTTTATGGAGCTGGGGAAGGAGAGAAGGAAAGCAGGAGGAAATTGCTCAGCGATTGCTACTAACCTGAGGTTAGACCCTCTCTAGATCTATGCAGGACAGTTAAAATTTAAGGAGGGGAAAGAAAGCAAGTATTAATTCCTCCCTGTAAATTTTAAAGCTAGGCTAAAAAGGGCTTGGTTGACAATTCTTTGGTATTTCTGATGTCTCTGCAGATTGGAGCCTTGGCTCCATGCTCATTTTCTGTTTAAAAATTAATGACAGTACATCAGGGGAAAATCCCCCACACTTTAACAAGGCACTCAATATTATATGCACTTAGGACAGCAGTTAAGTACTCCCATGTAACTGGATGCTTCCTTTCAAAGCAATTTTTACACTATGAAATCAGCAACAAGAGATCTCAGGGTTCAATGGACCCCCATTCTTGAATATGAATATCCAAGATAAACACTACCTTGTCTGGAGTTTTGATCTTGTGTTAGAAAGAAAAATAGCATTATTGTCATGTTGTTCAGCTCAGTTGACAGAATTAAGAATGCTTTTGAGATGCCTAAGTTGAGAACAGAAGGGTGTTGTGTTCCTTATTAAACGGAATAAGAGCTGTAGTTTGATCAACATGGTGCTCCAGATGAAAATAAAGCACCTAAAGACAACAAAGCTAATAGCTAATAGCTAATTAAAGAAGATAAGCACTGAGTGAATGGCCAAACCTCTACCTGGCACAGAAAACTTAATTACATTTCTTCTTGATAACCTTGACACTGACAGGACTGCATTGGTCTGTCAGTTCCCAATTTAAATAATGATTTTTTTGAGGTTGAAAATGTCGGCCCATCCCAAAAACAATGGACACAGACATGACATACTGTATGAAGTGCCAGCCTAGAGATATATGTTGGTTGGGTTTTTTACAAGTAAAAAATGTTTTAATCCTTTGAAACATAATTAAACTTCAAAGAAAATGCAGCATTTTCAAGCTTCAGTGCTCAAAAAAATGCTGTGCTATATGCTCCCCTCTCAAATGCAAGATGTTAAATCATAACATTATTTATATATATCTATATCTATGGATATATATGGGATAAATATACACATATTCAAATATATAGAGATATACGTAAACATACATATGTACATATATATATATTTGCAGATATATATAAATACATTAAAGGAACTCCTCATTTCTCCTCTTCATTTGTAAGCTATTTTTAAGTACGTGCTTCTCAAGTGAAGGACTATTTTTGTTCAGTCACTAGTCCAGGTAAAATGTCTTTTTTAATTTGGTGGGTTTTTTTAGATTTTGTTTGTTTATTTATTTGGTTTTGTTGTTGTAGTTTTTTAGGTTTTTAACACAGTTTGAAATATGTTCCTGACATCACATTGTGTTTATAAGAACTTGAGTGCTAAAACATAGAAGTTCAGTGCTATGTAGACTTAGGAGATTATTTGGTTTGGTTGAAAAAAAAAAACAAACCTGCAGACTGTTCAGAGGAATGGGAAATAATTTCATTACCTTTCACAATTATTTCCAAGACTGTGTGTTAAATTAAAAGAAAGTTTTTGAAATCAAACTCTTTTATTCTGGAAATGTCAGCAAGGGATATTTCAACAGGATAGAAAAAATAGCTTTCCAGCTTCCTTCTAAAGTAGATGTCCTGTAAAAACCTCCACTGCCCAGAAGAAATTTAGGTGACCTATTACAGAATGGGTATAGTTGTTGCTTCAAAAGGCTTGTACCGAGTCTGCTGCTGGGATGAGACAGGTCTCTGTTTGACCTTGATCTCGCCCTGTCTACAGGTCACATGCAAATATTTAATCTTACCTATACAAATGTAGATAAATATTTCTGTTAATGTGACATTTTGTAAGGGCTGTGTAAATTAAAGATATGGGGATTCTTTTTTTGTAATAGACATGTGCACAGGTTAGGATAAATTGGCTGCCATTCCAAATCACTGTGGTCTCTGGAGTCCAGTGTAAGCCTCCTCTGACAGTGTTGCTGGTGCACCTCAAGGTAAAGGTTATGCCAAGTGGAAAGTCATCCCTAGGATGTCCTGACTTGGCTTCTTGGTCTTACACCACAGAATTTCTAAAGTACAAATGAGTTATATCTCTTAGAGCTACCATAAATTTGGCAAGTATGTCTGCTCAGTGATTTTTTTGTTGTTAGTGAACCCAAACCTGGAATTTGCTGGCAGACAACACACATAGGTGCTAGCATCCGTTTTAACTTTGGTTTTAATGTCTGATGCAATTATTTAAAATGCTGAAATATGAAGGGAAATAAGATAGTGCTTCCTTTAATGTTCCTTTTAAAAGATAAGGATATTTAATTTTTTTTCACTTAGTACTGGCAGAAAAATCTTGATTGAAATAAAGTTCCAACAAAACCAAGGAAAAATACTAAATCTTTGAATTAATATTTTCTCCTGACTTCAAACAAGGTCTGCCTTCTTTTCAGGAGAGACTTAAGAGAACCAGAGTTTCTTTTTCCCTCAAAAAAAAATCAGCCTTATATATACTCTGAAATTATCATTTTCTTTTAAGTCAACACAAAATAAGCATGTTCATCTTTTAAACAATAAAAGAGTGATTAAGGCTTATATTTGAGCAGGTATCTGGAGCTTTTAGTTGTTCTTATCTGCATTACAAAGTGTGCCTCATTTCCTAAAATTGTATTCACTTTAATGGGGCTTTAAAAGCTGTGTGTGTTGAAAAAAAAAAGTACTAAACAAACTTGTGGTTACCTACAAGGGTCATGTGAAAATAAATACCCTAGTAGTGAAACTTGCTTTAGAACTTTATTTATCCATTTCCAGTTACATTTATGCCATTATAGGCATAAAGATGAGTTATTTACCAAGGTTACGGTTGCAGTTGCCTGATGCATGGAAACAAAAAGTGTATTTTAATGTTTTCACCAAGGCAAACATAAATTTTTTATATGCCTCTGATTTAGTTTGGGTGGTTTTATTTCCTGGCTCCTTTTACATCTTCATACTGAAGTTCTGATATGAGAGGTGGTACAGAACAGTAGCAAAGTGCTAGGCTTTTAAGAACCATTATATAATCAGTAAAGAATCAGACAAGGTAAAAAAATAATCATGATCTGACTCAACACAGACCAGTTTGGATAGACCAAATTCTCTGATCCGTGGCAGATAGTCCATTTTAAGATTTATTGGTATCTTCCCACTAGAAGATACCACGAAATAAATTGCTGGTAGTGAGACCCTATTCAGCAGCAGTGGGAAAACCATGGCCTCATTACCAGTGGGATGTAATGTCTTGTGGACATGAGATTTGCCTTTTCTGAAGAAATGCACTTTTCACAGGGCATTCCCTTAAGAAACATTGCCAGTGGTAATATACATGAACATGCCTGAAACGAGGGCCATGCCCCTAAGAATTTGGGGCTGTCTGCCTGCTTTCTATCTGACCCTAAAGTACATCTCAGAAAGTATAGTAGTTAATACAGATACTGGGTACAATGTACTTTCTCGCAATTAGTAGAAAGTGCTGTATTGTAATTAAAGGGTGAAGTCGGGCATGATGAACATATGGAAAAGGAGACCCTTAATAAATGATAGAACCTTCAAAAGAAATTGCCAATTAGTATGCATTTGATGTGTACGATACCAATTTTAAGACTTTGCCTGAAATAAATTGCTATGTTGGGTCTTCGAAAGAGTGGTGAGATTAGCATTTACAAAGGGGGCAATTTTCTGTCTTCTTGACTCTGTTAAATGTAGGAAATAACTTCCAAGACCGAAGCAGAAGTTAGTCCATCAATCATCCTCACAGCTGGAAACTGGGGATCCCAAATGCTGAGATGCGTTAATCTGTCAGTTAATAAGTTCATAGTGGCACCATATGGTCCTGAACCACTCCACACTATGGCAAGGACAGCACTGTTTACACAGGCACGCTGCTTTTTCAGGTACTTCCGCACTGACAGATCCCTTTGTTTGGTAGGATCAATTTACTTTGCACAGTAAATTGATTGATTCGATCAGCTCAGAGAACATAATAGTTGGCTAATCTTGGGGAATCCTGTCCTACCCAGATGGAAGAAACAAAGGGTGCTGGCAGCAGGAAAGTTTCTTACTCCATTCTGGAGGATGCTGTCTCTGGACATGACGGACTTTGATTAAAGCTGATGGTAGGCAGATGTGCAGCCTGTACCAACTGCAAGTGACAGAGATAACAGGAGGACCTCCAGGGAAGCTAACTGACATGTCCCAGCCTGGCTGCTGTCCTTAATTGTCCCTCTCCCAATTGTCCTAATTGGGAGAGGAACACACACAAAAGTCAGTACTACCAGTTCCAACACTGACTGGCACTTCTTTACAAACCAAACAAGGAATCATAGGCTGGTGAGCAAAAAATAATAACACTCCCTCCAACGTGTTTAAAAGCACATGAGCAGGGCAATTAACTACAAGGCATGAACAAGACATTTATCTGAGTCAGATAAGGCCACACCCAGACTTGTCTAGGCACTGCAGAATATATAACTTTCTAGTTTTAACTTTTAAATTCCTCAATTTTACGATTATGTTTGAAGCCACTAATTCTAAATGCATTGATTACATTTTAACTGGAGTAATAAAACTCAAATCAGTCTGCAAATACACAGTGTTCATTTTAATATTTTCTTTTAAATCAAGCTTCTTTTCTATAACTAGTGCCTTTCTGATTATTCTCCAGCAGAAGTGGTAGATTCTTCTTTCACTTTAAAAACAGAATAAAATAAAATAAAATAAAATAAAATAAAATAAAATAAAACAAAATAAAATAAAACAAAACAAAATAAAGCAATCTTTTTTTAAACAAGCATAACAACGTATTTCAAAATATCAAAATTATACGTGTTTGGAAATTGTAATGCAGCATGAAATAAACTTTCCCAAAGGTGGGATTATAGCACTGAGAAATACAACCTCACATTTTTACGCAGTTTCCCTGTCTTGCCTTCACAGCAGCTTTTCAGTGTATGGGGACTTAACTTTTAGCTTGCTCTTTGTTTCAGTTTCTTAAGTTTTACCTTGTGTTATTTTAGTCCCTTTGAAGTCGGTGGACCAAACTTGATGGATAAATATGACCTAGTATGTAGAAAAAGCCCCCCTCTCTGAGGTATATCTCATGAACTGAAAGAGATCACTACTAGACAATTGGCTTGTGAATGTAAATGTTTTGTAGCTATTATGTTCATTTTATAGTACATTGCTTTTGGATATTCATCTCAGTATGCAGAACTCATCATTCTGACAGCCAGAAAACTCTGAAATGTCCCTTTCCCTCCCCTCTTTCCTCTTCTACTTCCCCAAAAGCTGTTCATTCATTTCAACAAAGTTGTGCTAGAAGGAAGCTTGGACTCAGGATCTTTTTGCCAGAATTCTCTCAAACTTCAAGGAAGTCTTCAAGGAGACTTGTCTTGTCTCTTTTCAGCAGTGAAAACTGGAGTTTAGAAAACTATTGTTCAGCAACCTTCTAGGATGAATTAGAAAGGATCAGTGGCAAGTATCTTCAAGATCAAGGGAGGCAGCTTCTACAGCATTATATAAAAGAAAGATGTGATTTACTCAAGATGTAGAGCAAACAAAGGCAGACTGGATGACCTCAGTTCATTCAGTAAAAGGTCATCTCTTCACCTGTACTTTTTCAGAAGGTAGTTTTATGTGAAAATACAGGTAAGAAAGTGTAAATAATGGAATATATGTCCCTTATTTTCTCCTGCCACCTTTAAAGAAAAGAACTTCAAAAGAACATTTATTAAACTGAATTTATTTTATGCAAAAGTAGAAGGAAATATTTCCTGCATATTAGTGATTGTGTTTTTAAATTGCAGAGTATATTAGTTCATACATAGTGTAATATTAAATAAAATAGAAAATTCTTATTGCAGGGTATGACTTTATGTTTAAATGAATGATGGAATTTTTGAGGAGGGAGAGGAAAGGGAGGCCTTGTAGATACTAGATTTGGGCATGGATCTGCTTTCAAAATTATAGCCAAAAGTATGTATTAATGAAGATTTTTTTCATTAGATAATTTCAAATTTAAGAACAATTACACTGACATACAAAATTGTGTAGTATTAACTGTGTTGGAGTCCAAGGTGCAGGGAGTGTTTCTCTGCCTGTTTTTGGGGGTTCTACCCCCCTGGACAACCCTGTCTTTGACCTTCGTCCATGGAGAAAATTACCTACCCTATGGGAAGAAGCAGAATCTACACTGGTGTGAATTAGGTGATAGACCATTATATAAGATTGTCACAGGGTGAAAATTTAGAGGTGTTGGGTTTGTTAATATAGTAAATAGATAAGAAGCAAAAACTCCAAGATGGAGGATTGTTGTTGTTCTCCAGACCTTCTCCTTCATCTTCTACAACCCCATGTTCTGTGGCAAAAGTGGATTGAGAGGATTGGGTGAAAAATGCCGCAGTTCCTTTCATGTGACAGAAAGATTTATTGAACATTGGTATAAAAGTAAAAATAACTTTCGTTTTGGGCTTTCAGTGGGTAATTTACCTTTAAAAGAACGGTGTTCTTGATAACTCGGCTTTTCCTTTGCATTCTGTATGGGGAGTCTTGTCTCTGGCTCTGCTTATTCTGATAAGACTTAATAAACAACTATCGGAAAGTAAGACGCGTGGAAAAGTCCTGTTGGTCTGCAGAGCCCAGGCAAGGGCTCGGGGAATCCTCCCCCATCAGGGGAGGCTCAATTAAGACAAGGCAAAGTGTCAAACTGCTAGCTGTTTGATCTACAAAATCACAGTTCAGTGTCCTGAAAATAGAACATCCCACTAGTATGCTTATAACATGTACAGCACTATACATGCAAACTATGTAATATAAAAAAGGATCAGTTGGTTTATACCAACTTTCATTTCAAAGCATGTATTTTGCAGCTGACCTCTGCAAACCTTTCAAAAGCTGTCTTCCAAATGGAAATACATATATATCTTCATATGGAAAGCAATAAAGACATGTTTTCATATGGAAAGAATGTGGAAAGTGTTTCCATATTCTGGTTTGTCAGTGTTGATTGATTTTTTCCCCTTTTTTTACTGACTTCATATATGCCAAAGCATGGAAAAAAATGGCAGGATGTTTAGAGACAGCCTCATCGTTATTTGTGAATTCCCACCAGGCTTGTCCTCTCTCTGGAAAACACACACAGAAGATGCCTGAGGTCACAAGTGCTACCCAACACAGAGGGGACAGATAGATACTCTTAGGAATCCTTGGCAATGGCAGCACTAAATTGTAGTTACATTTAAAACTTAATTTTATTAAGAGACTATATGGTTAGTATAGCACAGAATTTATGTTTGTGGCAGTGGTTCTCTACAAACCTATAGGATACCGTACAACTAATAAGTAATGTAATGCAGAGTTTATAATAATACTGATTTTCTGGACAGTGCTCTGTACTGTTGTGCCCCTCCTGTGCTGGGGCTATCACCACCATTGGGCTGGCCTGGGACCTTCACAGCTGGTGAGGAGGGAAGTAACCAGCCTGGTGCCCAGGGACCTTGAGGAGGGGGAAGAAGAGGTCTGTTTGTTTTGTCTGCTTGGTGCACAGAACCTGCAGGCCCTGATAATGTGGGGAACAGGACAAATACATGACCCATGTGGTCACAGAGAGTGACTACTTGCCTCGTAAAATGGTGTTAGTGATGCTGACCACATTACTGGGATTCAAGCTGGGGTAGTAGGTCACAGGCAGCTGTCACTCATGCAGATGAGGTCAGTGCTTTGAAGACTCACATCCCAGAGACCCCCAAAACCTCCTTGATTGTGATCCAGTATTACCTGTGAACCTCTGCAAGAGCTAGTCTGTGCAGACATGAAGTACCGTGGACATCCTCTCCCAAGGAGAGTAAAGGACTTATCTACATTTTTCATTCTTAAAACCAAGGAGAAACATCCAATGCATAGGATGCAGTAACAGACCACCACCTACTGAACGCAGCTGGTTCAGTTTTACCTCCATTAGCTCTTCCGTCTCTTTCAGAGGCATAGGAAAATACTGCAACCCTTCATCAGGGAGTACCTACTCCACATCCCTCCAGTTTTTGGTGCATGAAGCATGTTATATGTGAACTAGACAAGTTGGCTTTTTGCATAGCCAAAGACTGAAGAAAAGCCCATCGGATGACCAGGGACAAGTTGTTAATTAAAAAGTTAATTAAGTTATGTCAATTGTTAAAACAGTTCTGCAACAGTTTAAGGGTTCAAAACTATTGTTGTTATTGTTTTAAACATGTTTTTACTACTGTTTAAACCAATTATCAAAAAGCTTCCTAGAAATCCAAGTTAAGTTAAAGGCAGCCTTGGCAGCAGGCACCAACAGCCGTTTCTAAATTTAGCCACCCCTGTCACCAAGCTCCATGGCAACATGGAATATTAATGAGGCTCCTTCCCGCCCTTAGACAGGCATGACATCAGCCTGTCTGACCACCCCTAGAGACACGAGCCGATTGGCGGGAAGGAATTACCTCACTCCACAGCCACACCAATCGCTGTGGGCCATGGAGGAGGGACAGGGGCGGTTCAGGGAGGAGTTAACAACTTATTTAAGGGCTTGCACGCCTCCCTGCTGTGCTTTTTGCCGACTAGCGGTCAAAGAGCCCGGTGCCAAGGCACGGCCTCCATTCTCCCAGTTGCATTTGCAATTGCTTTTTCCGGATCTCCACCGACCAAGATCCACCTTGGCACCGCACGGACTACTGCCCAAGGCAGTCGTGTGGCTGCTCAGGTGCCCGATCCCTGCACGCAGGATATTTTTTTTAAAACGCCTTTTTATTTCTTTTAGGGGTTTTCTCGGACAACTCCTGTTGGCTTCAATAAACATCTTTGACGACCAACAGGAGTGAGAATTGTCTTATTTCTGACAAAGCAGGACCTTGGGAAGGAGTTCCAATCCAGAGCTTGCAATTGTCAGCTGATTTTGGGCAAAGAGTAAGCAATCAGAGGTTTCAGTTTCAAAAAAGCAGTTACATCATTGTCTCAAGGCAGAGTGAATAGTCAAAATGCCCTTCCTGACAGTTTCAATAATTTTTTGATTTATTAAGGTTGTTACACAAAAATGAGATTGCAGAAAGTGCCTAACTTTGTGCTTTACTACCTTGCAGTGTCCATGATACTGATAACAAAGGAAGAAGGAAAACAGCAAATTTTGATTGATTTGCTATTTATCTTTACAGGTACCTGAATGCTGTTTTTCTCTTTTGCTTGAATATGTTCTTTAGGCATACTATAAATGCAAAATATGAACCTTTTTGCCTTGTGCATGTAAAGAATCAAAATTAGTAGGACTAGAGCTGATATCAAATAGCTCTTCTGATATGTAGAAGATATGACTGGTACAAAGAATTGAACAATATGAATATTTCTTGGTTTTATTTGCTGAATATAATCCTCCTGAAAGAAAAGACCTCCTTTGTAAGAATTTCCTTCATAAATAACCACAATTCTAGACCTTGAAATTCTTGGCTTCAACTGCAGGAAAAGTTTTTACATTTTTCTTTTGGGGAACAGTGATCCAGTTCCCATATTTTTTCAGTCAACTGTGTTTTCTCAGACTCTCAGTAAATCAGCCTTCCCACGTTCACGTTATTCTTACAGACAATATCTCATTGTCTACTAATTGCAGATAATTTAAACCAAAGTTTTGGTCATATTTCTGGAAAAAAACCCTAGTGTGACCATGTAACAAGGAGCAGCAGAAAAGGACTGGAATTGTGCAGGAATTGCGAACAATTCTCTTTTTCCTGTTACACTCATGTAACTAAGAGTAGAATTTGAGGCACAGCTATAATGACCCAGAGCAGCAGTTTTGCTTTCTTACTTGCTTATGTCATATCCATCACTCACTGTGTTTTGGAGGTTTATGTTGGAATATTGAGTGCAGGTACAGACAACCATTATCATCGTGCTAATTGAGAGTATTTTGCTGCAACCCATGACCCCAGGTACAAACTGACAATGCCAGGTTGGTTCTGCAGTTGCTCTTTTGGAGGCATAAAATACAAAACGCATCACATCGTCCTTCTAGGCTGCACTGTCCAGTTTGCAGAGTACATAGCAACAAGTGGCCTGTTAAATGATGACAAATCCTTTAGCTCCTGACTTTAGACCTCTGACCTCTTGACTCCCTGCCTGTATCCAGGGAGCAGTCTGGGGAGAAGAATGCAATAAACAGGTGTGTAATCTAATAGTGTCAAAAGAAATTACATAAAAACCAGCTGATACATTACTAGTCATTAAAGACTGACAACATGTTAACTAAAATAGGGCCTTTTAACTGTGTGGGCTTTTGCAATTCCTGAGGGTCCAGAGCTGCTTCCCTCTGCCACACACACTTTATGGAAACAGCAGTAAATGTCATTCTAAGTAAACATGTCCTATTGTCCCTTAAATTATGAGCAAATTGTGTTTGATTGAATTCTCTTCTTTCTTATTTTAATTTACTATGTTTCTCAGCTCTGAGCATTATGATGTGTTCGCATTCACAGCACAGAAGTGACTCAGCACATAAATCCTGCATTTCAGTTGCTCTGACTGATATTTATACTTTACTTTCATTATAATTTAGAATGTATCTGTCTTTCTTTTGGAAATCTTATATACAGGAACATAGGAAATAATGTCTACATTTGCCCTGCTGGTTTCAGTGCTGGCACCTGAAATGATTTTAGGCACAAGTTAAAGCAGACTGTGCCCAACAGTGGATGTCAAAATTTTACATCCATCTGCATGGGAGGTTTCACAGACAGACTGCATCTTTCTGTTCATACACTCATGCATCCAAAATACAGAAAGCCCGCAAACATCTCAGAATTGTAGAATCACTGAATCGTTTAGGTGGGAAAAGACCTCTAAGATCATAGAGACCATGCATTAATCCAGAGCTCCCAAGCCCACCACTAAACTGGGTCCCTGAACAACACATCTTTTAAATCACTCCAGGGATGGTGACTTCACCACTGCCCTGGGCAGCCTGTGCCAGGGCTTGACAACCCTTTCAGTGAAGAATTTTTTCTTAATATCCCATCTAAACCTCACCTGGCACAACTTGAGGCCATTTCCTCTTGTTCTATCACTTGCTGCTTCAGAAAATGGACTGTCATACATAGGGGAGAAAAAAAAAAATGAAAGAGCATTATGGTGTTGGAGAAGCTCAGAGAGGAATGCATGCTGCTAAGCACCTCTTAGAGTCCTTCAAACCCAAAATAGTTGTCTATAGCGTATTTGTACAAGAGTATAGATGGAAAGAACAGTTCCTGAGAAGGAGGTTCAAACTTTTGGACCACTTCTATTTTCACCATTTTCATCACTATCATCTCAATGTTTTTCTTCAAATCCCCACTTGTTGCCACTCCCTCTAACACTCTATGCTACTTCTATGCCATTCCTTCTAAAACTCTAATCCCTCTAATCAAACGCTATGCTGTAAACTAAAGGTAAAAATGGTATTGGAAGTTCAACCAGAAACTTCAGTGAAGCCATATATTTATGCCTTCATAAATAATAATTTTAAAAAGTTATTACTTTAGGTCACAGAGAACAGTTGTTTTCAGAAAAAGTTTGTCTAAAAACATCAGTCGTGTCTCCTGTTGATGCTTGTGAAAAGTAGTTAAAAGCTGAGGATGCTTGTGAAAAGTAGTTAAAAGCTGAGGAAAGCTGGCAAGATGAGGCAGCTACAATGAGTTCATGTGAAGCCAGATGATATTCCCAAAACACAGAAGAGACTGTATCTCTTCTGCTGGTGAAGAAGACATGGAGAGGAGCATCTAGTTTCTAGGGTTTAAAAAGTATAGATTCTTTAGCTTTATAGATCTGGTTAGAAACAAAGTGGTTTTCATATATAGGACCCAACTGAGCTGTCTTCAATAAGTACTCTTATCTTTGATCTATTCTGTATTTGGGATGGCACCTCAGCAGGAATATGCATATATAGATTAAAATTCTTAACATTTTTGCTTTAAGGATGTACAAGAAGAGAATGAAAGATCATCCTTTGCGGAGGCGAAAGAACGGGACATCACACAACGATCAATATGATCATGTGAAGCCATCTATTATCAGAAGGGTATACACTTATATAGCATTTTCAGTTCTGAATACGTGATGGTTCGAACATCATTCGGTCAAAAAAGAAGCATAATGATTGGATGCTTGCTACTGTTA
>RAHM01000519.1:198107-209609 GCA_003713295.1 Parotia lawesii | reverse complement strand
TCCTTTCATTACTGAACTAACTTATTGTTTCAGCAATTCTTCAACTATATCTCTATTATGCTGTGGTCAATATATCTTTATTTCATATCCTTGAGTTGTTTCTCTTCTTTCCTCCATCCCTGGGTTGTTTCTCTTCTTTCCTCCATAGTGTTATCAAAGATAGCATATCCTTTACTCAGCTTGATTCAATGCTGGGAAAGCTGGATTGTGCGTTCTCAATGCTGGGAAAGCTGAGAAAGCTGGGTTGTGCATTGCCGGTGTCCGTTCTCCTGCAAAAATTCCTCAACAATCCTTCCCATGACAACAGAGAATATCTACTGTAATTTCACTAAGGAAAATAATCCATTACAAAGTTTCTTTGATTTTGACATGATTTTCTGTCTAGCTTGATCTTGGTATTAACTAAATTTACTTTGCGAGAAAACGGATGAGAATATTTTTAGCTTCTCTAACTGTAAAGGAAAGAGTTTTATCTGTATCAGCTAAAAGAAACATGTGGTTGCTGCTGGTTTGGAAAGTTGTGAAGTGAGAAGGGAAGTTGACGTACCATATATGGGCTGTAAGTAGAGGAGCAGCAAGAATGAAATTACAGCTTCATTTCAGAGAAACCTTACCAGCAAAAGGTGATTGTCTTGAGGTTTCCCTTTCTCAAACTCTACATTGACGTGATTCTCTTCCATTTTTCTCTTTTCTTCTTTTTCTTTTCTTCTTTTCTTTTTTTTCTTTATTTTTTATTTTTAATATAGAAAAGAAGACTGAGAAATACGCTTTCAGGAGTATTATGTGCATATTTACCAACAAATTAGGTAGCAGTGCCACTCCATTTATTTATTTATTTGTTTTCATTTATTGTAAAAATACATTAATTCCTGAAATGTGGAGGATAGCAGAATTATTGGCCAGGGAGACCAAATACCACTATTTTGGTATAAATCATTTATTTCAGGTTGGTTGTTGGATACAGGGAGATTTGGGTACAGCCATCTTCACTGTCGTACATCACAGAATCATGGAATCAAAGAATCATCACAGAACAGTCTGGTTTGGAAGGAACCTTAATGATCTCAATCCAACCCCTCTGTCATGGGCAGGGACACCTTCCACTAGACCAGGTTGCTCTAAGCCCCTTCCGACCTGAATTTAAACACTTCCAGGCATCCATAAATTCCCTGTGCCAATGCCTCACCATCCTCACACTGAAGAATTTCTTCCTAAAACCTGAAATGCCCCTCTATTATTTTAAAACTGTTCCCTCCCTGTTCTATCACTATCTGCCTATGTAAAAAGTTGCTTTCCACCTTTTTTTTAAACTCTTTTTAATAAACGAAAGGCCACATCTATCTTATTTCCAGTTTGCTTAGAAACTCTCTCAGTCAGCCTTTGGAGTCCATCTGTCTTGTGCATCACTAAAAAACTACGCAAGCATAAGACCAGCAGGAGAAACCTGCTTTCTCCCTCCAAAGGCCTGTGATAACCCCTGACACAACGTTGGGCTCACAGCTGAAGCTGAAGGCCAAAGCATTTTCATTCTGTAAGAGGACAACAGGTGCAAGCACTGCTTCAGAGAAATGCTTCTGCCTAGATGCCAAAACTATGAGAACCTGTTAAGTAAAGTTATGGCCAAGGTCTATTGGTCTGCTGCAGTTAAAGAGGCCTATTAATACTATTCTACTCCTGAAGTAATAGCTAGTTCTTTTAACACCTCTTTTTGGCCACAAACCTGTGCACTTCCAGAACATGCTAAAAAATATGAAAGAATTTTCCAGTGGCCTCCTTGACAATGCACTGGGTAGAGAAACACTCATCAAAAAATTCGAAATGGTTACACAGCCATTGTTTTTGCAAAGCAATATTGGCCAATCTTTTATTTTCTTTTCTGTGCTTAATCACCTCTGTGATTTCCCTATATAAGTTCCTAATGCTCTAAACAAAATATTTCCAGTGTTACTTCCCTTCCTTATAAGAAATTTAGTTTTCTGAGTTGGATCAACAAGTCAGTAATCCATGGAAGTCTAATGTGTTCAACTAAGCATTAGCATATACAAAATAAAACTCAGGTAAATGCTCCTACTCCCTCACATATTTTGTGCAAGCTTTCTGTGCTCTGAACAAGATCAATTTTTCTATAACTAGAAAATGCACTCTGCGCAAATAAAAATATTTTATAAATGCAGAATGGCAGTAATCTGAATTTATACTCTTTTCTGTAACTGCCTTTGTATATTTAACACACCACCCTTGCAAAATTATTTTCTCTTTATAAATACATACAGCTATGAGCCATTTAAGCTCTTCTAGAAGAATACTGAGACAACTGCTCATTTATATAAAACCTTCCTTAAACCACTCCTTGTATCTGTAAGACCCATAAAGAGACCTTAAAATGTTTGGAAGAAGCATTTAGTCTCAGACTAAAAACCTCTGTCCTTTGTTGTGGTGGCTGGTTAGCCTGCAATACAAGAGACAAAAAAAGTTCTCGGGTAAGACAGACCCTAGTACCAGAGACTTCTGTCTAGGTTAGGGTGAGAAGAGAAGCCTCTCCCAGAATGCTCTGTATTCTTTTGTTAATATACCCCAGTTCTGTGTTCCTGGTTGGCCGTTGGCTGCCCCTCCCCCTTGCTACCTTGTATGTCCCATGTCCTAGAAAGTTCTCCACTCCAGGTTCTCCCCCATTGGCCTTTGCCCCTCGCCACTCCCCCAGAGCTTCCCCATTGGCTTCCATTCCCTAGTCTCGCCTGTGTACCACCCCCGTGTCCTCAGATCATTGGTCCCTGGTGCTTGCCCCGCTCCCGTACTTAAACCTGCACTCTCCATTGTTTCTTGTCTTCGCCTCTTGACTCCTTTATGGTGCGGATGCAATAAACTGCTCCCGTGGAACTCTATGCAGAGACCCTTCCTGCCTGTTTGCCGTTGACTCATATTACTGAAGCTATCCGTGTGTCTGTGCGTGCATGCATGTGTGAGTGTGTGGCTGATCCTGCTGAGCAGTTTCACTGAGGAGACGCTTTTGGAAGATTGCAGCACTGGGCACTACAGCACAGAAGCTGTGGAGCCCAGGCTAGTGATACTTTGTAACGCATAAAGTAACATTAGCACAAATGCCTGTTAACTCTTTCTAACAGAAAGCATCTGACTGAGCCTGCAAAATTATATCCTTTGTAGTTCTGCAATGAGTTGAATTTTCATTATAGATTATTATCTTGCTGATGGGAGTAATCTTTGTAATTTTGTCAGTATCTCATGTGAGCTCTGGGCATGGTTTTTCTACTATTATTTGTGAAAGCCAAGTTTGATCCTCTGCTGCTTTCTAAAAAATATTTTATAGACTGTAATGCAGTTTTTAGAGACCACCAGTGTAGAAACTGACAGTCTTCAGGGTGAAGGCATCTTTGGTTGAGTCAGTTGTAAACTACAGCAACTGAATGACAATTTACCACCATGCAAAGCCATGAGAAATGCACAGTTGAGTGACTGTGAGTGCATTGGACTGACATATTTGATCTCATTTGCTGTCTATTTCATATGCTTAAGTTTATCAGTCAAAGCCTACAAGCCAAGGGCAAAACAGTGAGAGCTGTTTGAAATCTGACAGAAGTCCTCCTGCATTCAATACAGCATATAAAAATGTATAGACACAATTTAAAATAATACAAATTATGAAGCTGTTCCTCAGCTATTAAGACCAGATGGTTCTCTCCAGCAGCTAGCAAATTGCCTCAGAAGGAAGAGGGCTATACCATCATATATATGTATGTACACAAAAATGCATGTACATAATTTCTATGTATCTGCCATGAACATAAATGCCTGTCATTTAAATACTGCTTATCTATCAACCATGTCTAAAAGATGTATCAAAAATAAGCAAAAGAAAACATGGTCATACAGCTATACATTTAAATGTCAGCTGCGTATAAGTTCATACAAACATTTATGTATAAATCTGTATACATTTTACAAATGTTTATATGTCACAGATCGATCATACGGATTTTTAATGCTCTGTTTGTGTACGATGAACAAGGAAAACAACACAAACATATGCAAATGTGTGCATGAGTGCATGATATCAAAGACTGAAGTTAATAAACATATGCATATATGCAAATGAAAATGTGACCTGTCACTTTCATACAGTGGATCTAATTCCTTCTTCCCATACGTTAGCCTTGAACTGCTATCATTTGGTTGACAAGAAATGTATTAGTATAGATCTACTTCAGCACAGAAAGTTTCAGATTCCAGATCTGCAAGTTTAGTAGTTAATAGGCTTCATTCTTGAGATAATAGGTTTGGAAAAACCAAATCATGTCTGCTGGATTTCTTCCTCTATTTGCTATTTGATACTGTATCATGATGGCCCATGGAAAATATTTGCAAAATAATCTCAGTAACTTGGTAGGTTAGTGATGGAATATTTGTGATCTTGTTAGAAGTTATAGCTGGACTAAAATTTCTTGCCTTCTTTTTTGACTTATGCTAAAATCTCACTGAAGAACTCCTGTAGAAATATCTTGGAAGATGAACAAGGTCTAAAGAGCAATTTGTATGTAATTTTAAAGGAGAATAGTAAAATCCACGTAATAAAACCTGTTTTGTTTATATTCCATGTGCCTTTGCTTTATATTTGTCATAAATCATTCCAGTTCTCATATACTCTCTGTTCAGGCTTCTTCCTAGAGCTTGTAGTTAATAAACTGCTGAGAGAGACCTATACACATATATGCCTCAACATAAGTCACAAATGAGGTGAAGAAAATTCCTATTAAAAAAACTGTATTGCCCTGTGTTGCCCTAGCAGCCAGTCAGGGCAGAGAAAACTTCCATTATTAGACTTGGAGCAGCTGGCTGCCCGCCCCCCTACACGCTTGCTGGTGAAGGCAAGTACCCGGATGCCCGCGAAAAATGCCTGCCATAAACGGGCCCGGGAAGCCGAGTTGGAGGAGGAGTTGGGGGGGGGACGACACGGGGGGGACAGCTAGCCGCAACACCACGAGGTCTGTTTTGTCTTTTTGCTTTGGGTCGCTTGAAGAGTCAGCTTGGCCCCTTCTGCTCCCGCCTTCGCGCCCTCTTCCCTGTGGTCCTGTCTCCCTGCCTGTGCCTGCTTTACCCTGCTGTGCCAATTCCGGCAACTAGCTAATCGACATGACGATCTTGAGCTCGCAGCCACCGCCGCCTGCATCTAGCTGTGACCACCGCCGCCGCCGTGTTGCCCGCGGCAACGAGCCCACAGCACAACCCCGCGAGACCCAACCTGCAGCTGCTGTCGCTTGCAGCCACCGCGCCCCGCCGCTGAAAGACCGCAGCTGCTCCAGGAGCGCGCCTGTAACCACAGCAGCCTGATCCCCGCCGACAGAATGGACTCGCAGCCCGCTGCTCTTCAAAAATCGCGCCCAGCCTGCCACTGAAGCTATGCAAACGCACCGCAGTTTGCAACACACACGCTCCATCTGCCAAACCAATGCTGACAAATAGCTGGTGTTCTGTGGTAACGCTGTACCCTGTCTTCTGTTTCTTTGTCCCTCTCTTTTCCCTCTCTTTGCTTCTTTTTTCTGTTCCCCTCCAGCTCCCCTTTTAAATAAGAACACTTTGGGGTTCTTTTGTTGGTTTTTTTTTTTTTTTTAATTTCAATAAACGGTTTTCAGATATAATATTGCCATCTTAGTGCTTGAATTTTCGTAAGAAAAATCTATCAAAAGAATCYTTCCTGGCTCCCACTTTTATAGTGCAACAGGACAGCTACCTAGTATGGAAACTACTTTTTTTTCCTTGCTGAATTGATCTTTGATCTTCATATGAATTTTCCAAAGAAAATTTAAATTCTTTTAGAACCTTTTTTTAGGTAGCCATCATTTTATACAGCATGAAAGTAATTTCCATTTCCTTACTGTAGTTAATGTCCTAGTCAGCTTTAGCAGGTTAACTGGTTTACTAATTAAACACAACAACTGAGAACGGGACCCTGAGATAAGCCCACAGATCCCTACAATGAAGCAGAACTGTAAACAACGTGCGCGACACTGGGTGCTCCTTTAGCAGACAAGTACCACAAGAGGACCAGGTGCAGGGCACCTGAGGAGTTCTTATAGCCTCTCTTCAAACGGGATTGGTTCGTTTTTCAATCCACCCTTTGGTCCATCTAGCGTGTCTCCCATTGGCTCATCCCAGGGTGCATTTCTGACCAATCATTTGTTAACGAGTCCATCCCATTGGTTGACTTGTTCACCAATCTGGGTCTGGAATGATGTCATTATTCCTGTGGTAAGGTTCTGGAAAAGTCCTCCCGTTAGTCCTTTCACATATTACCTCCATGTAGTGGTTACATCAAGGCATTACACCTATACGTCAACACACGTTATGACTTAATTAATATTATCTTCCAGTTACGAAAACTTGGCCCCCAACATAGCAACTCATTAATTTGGTAACATGCAACTAGCCTACAAAAGCCAACCCCTACAACACTTATCATAAACAATTATTCATGAATTGTCACTATAGCACTTTTACAATTAATGTAATTTGCTGACTTTCAGGTAGAAAATTCAATGAGTATTCTATAGTCAAAAACCAGAAATCCATACAGTTCTGCCTCAATACACTGAAAATACTGAGTTTTTCTATTGACATCACCTGATAACAGTTTTGACTTAGTATTTAGGAAGATCATAGGGTAATTGCATATTTTAGACTGACTTCATCAAAGTCAATATCTGTTTTCTGAATTCACCATTGTTACAGTTCACTCCTGTTTTTTTAATCTCAAATTTGTCCACATGTTGTTTCCAACCCCTGAAGAAATGCAATTAACAAATAAAAGGGGAGTGGCCTCTCCATGAATAATTCCACATAACCGTGTTAGAAATAAACTATTAAGAGTATTTGCAATAATGTGGATGATGAACTAATGAAATATTTTATTCCTTCATGTCATCCCACACAGGAATATCATGTCAGAGACTGTGCTGCCAAAATGGAGCTTTTACTGATAATGACTCTGTGACAGTTGCGTGTTTCCATGTACTAGTTTGAAAAAACAAATCAGTGGGAGGCACCAAGTCAGAATAACAATTTAATAGGGAAATTAAAAAAAAAAAGTAAAGGCAGAAAACAGTGGGTTAAACTGACAGAGTCAGGATACAACCTGACACCCTGTTAATCAGGGTGGTGGTAGCAGTCTCTCCTGGGTTGCAGTGTATTCTATTACCATCCTCATGAGCTGTTGAAACCAGGCGGGGCAGTGTTTCCTTGCCTCCTCCCTCCGGACTATCTTTCTGCTAATAGCCCATCAATGCCCTGCTGCATGACTCATAGATAACTCCCTCCAGACTATCTTCTGTTAATGAGCCCATCAACACCTGGCCTCATGACTCATCATTCCATTTTGAGATGCTCCACCCAGTGGGAGGAACCAAGCATTCCATCCTGGATATAATCTGAGAATCTGAATACCACGAACATCCTTCCCACTGGATTCCCAGAGGACAGGAGCTACATAGCCACCACTGGACTTTCTGAGGAAGAACAGACCGTTCTACCAGACCACTGCTTCGACAGAGCCACATCCATCACTTCAGGAGGACTACAGCCACCATCTTATTGGACTGCTACCACCACMCTGATTAACAGGGTGTCAGRTTGTATCTTGACTTTGTCAGTTTGACCCACTGTTTTCTGCCTTTATTTTTTTTAATTTCCCTATTAAACTGTTATTCTGATTTGGTGCCTCCCACTGGTTTGTTTTCAAACTAGTACACAGTCCAATAAGATGGTGGCTGCAGTCCTCCTGAAGTGATGGATGTGGCTCTGTCAAAGCGGTGGTCCAGTAGAAGAGTCTGCTCTTCCTCAGAAAGTCCAGTGATGGCTATGTAGCTCCTGTCCTCTGGGAATCCAGTGGAAAGGGTGTCTCTGCTGTTCGGAATCTCAGATTATATCCAGGATGGAATGCTTGGTTCCTCTTTCTGGGTGGAGCATCTCACAATGGAATGATGAGTCATGAGGCCAGGTGTTGATGGGCTCATTAACAGCAGATAGTCTGGAGGGAGTTATCTATGAGTCATGCAGCAGGGCACTGATGGCCCATTAACAGAAAGATAGTTCGGAGGGAGGAGGTCAGGAAACACTGCCCCACCTGGTTTCAACAGCTCATGAGGATGGTAATAGAATACACTGCAACCCAGGACATTATCCACTCCTTATTCTATTGCCATCTACATCATCTCAAATCAACTTAAACTCTACACACACACACACACACACACACACACACACACACACACACACACACACAAACACACACATATATACAGTGAAACTCTACGTACAATTCTCACTTAAGATTAGGTCTCATGGTACACAACGGGTTTCCCCATCTTTCTGCATTACCCACCAAGTGTAACCAGGTCCTTGAGCAAAGACAATCCCACGGATGGGTTTGCCTTTACCTGAGGTGGGATTAATCCAAACAGTCTTCCCTAGAATACCTCTCATGTGTACCACAGGGACTCCATCTCCATCCACTGTGTGCAGGGGTTCAGACTGGGCAGGACCAGCTTGATTGATGGACCCTCGGGTATTGACCATCCAGGTGGCCTTTGCTAAGTTCACTTCCCAATTTTTGAAGGTTCCCCCACCAAGTGCCTTCAGGGTGGTTTTAAGTAGTCCATTGCAGCATTCAACTTTTCCGGCAGCTGGTGCACGATAAGGGATATGATATATCCATTCAATACCGTGTTCTCTGGCCCAGGTGTTTATGAGGCTGTTCTTAAAATGAGTTCCATTGTCTGACTCGATCCTCTCAGGGGTGCCGTGTCTCCACAGGACTTGCTTTTCCAGGCCCAAGATGGTATTCTGGGCAGTAGCATGAGGCACAGGGTAGGTCTCCAGCCATCCACTTGTTGCTTCCACCACGGTCAGCATGTAGTGCTTGCCTTGGCAGGTTTGAGGAAGGGTGATGTAGTCAAGTTGCCCGGCTTCCCCATACCTATACTTTGACCATTGTCCACCATACCACAGAGGCTTCACCCGCTTGGCCTGTTTGAGTGCAGCACAGGTCTCACAACTGTGGATGACCGGTGACATGCTATCTATAGTAAGGTCTACCCCTCAGTCATGGGCCCATCGGTATGTTGCATCTCTCCCCTGATGACCAGAGGCATCATGGGCCCAACGAGCGAGGAATAATTCTCCCTTGTGCTGCCAGTCCAGATCCACCTGAGATACTTTCACCTTGGCAGCTCGGTCCACCTGCTCGTTGTTGCGATGCTCTTCATTAGCCCGACTCTTGGGTACGTGCGCATCCACATGTCGAACCTTCACGGTCAGCCTCTCTACTCGGGTGGCGATGTCCTGCCAAATCTCAGTGGCCCAGATGGGTTTCCCTCTGCGCTGCCAGTTGGCCTTTCTCCAGCGATCCAGCCATCCYCACAGAGCATTAGCTACCATCCACGAGTCAGTGTAGAGATAGAGCCTCGGCCACTTCTCTCGTTCAGCAATATCCAAAGCCAGCTGGACGGCTTTAAGCTCTGCAACCTGACTCGATCCTCCTTGTCCCTCGGTAGCTTGTGCAACTCATCGTGTGGGGCTCCATACTGCAGCTTTCCATTTCCAGTTAGTGCCTACAATTCGGCAGGAACCATCAGTGAAGAAGGCATATCGTCTTTCAGTCTCTGGTAGCTCGTTATATGGTGGGGCTTCCTCGGCACGAGTCACTTGCTCTTCCTCTTCTTCAGAAGATAATCCAAAAGTTTCACCTTCAGGCCAGTTTGTTATAATTTCTAGGATCCCAGGGCGATTCGGGTTTGTAATACGGGTGCGCTGCACGATGAGGGTGATCCATGTGCTGTATGTGGTGTCGGTGGCATGATGTGTGGAAGGAACCTTTCCCTTGAACATCCAACCCAGCACCAGTAGTTGCGGTGCCAGGAGGAGCTGTGCCTCTGTGCTGATTACTTCTGAGGCAGCTTGGACTCCTTCATAGGCGGCCAAGATTTCCTTCTTGGGGTGTAGTTGGCTTCGGACCCTCTGTAGCTTTGGCTCCAGAATCCCAGTGGTCGACCCCGAGTCTCACCAGGCACCTTCTGCCAAAGGCTCCAGGACAGGCCATGGCTCCCGGCTGCAGAGTAAAGCACATTCTTCACCTCTGGTCCTGTCTTGATTGGGCCAAGGGCTACCGCATGAGCGATTTCCTGCTTGATCTGGGCTAAGGCTTGCTGCTGTTCAGGGCCCCAGTGGAAATCGTTCTTCTTGTGGGTAACCAGGTAGAGAGGGCTCACGATCTGGCTGTACTCGGGAATATGCATTCTCCAGAAACCTATCGCACCTAGGAAAGCTTGTGTTTCCTTTTTGTTGGTCGGTGGAGACATCACAGTGATCTTATTGATGACCTCGGTGGGAATCTGACACCGTCCATCTTGCCACTTTATTCCCAGGAACTGGATTTCTCGAGCAGGTCCCTTGACTTTCCTCTTCTTGATGGCTGTCAAAAAGACAATTCTCACTCTTGTAATAAAAGAATGTTTATTGGTTGACAACAAGAGTCGTCCGAGAAAACGAAAGTCAACAAAAACAACGATTGAAATAAATCCTGGGTGCAGAGATTAGCCGCCTCAGCAGTCGCACGACTGCTTTGAGCAGGGATTCGTGCAGTGCCAAGGTGAATCTCAGCTAGTCCGAGACTCTAAAGCACCTTAGGTAAGGTTGAGGCTGTGTGCCTTGGCACCGGGCTGTACCAACTGCTAGTCAGTGGCAAAAAGCACTTGGGGGGAGGTACAGTCCCTTAAAAGGGAGCTAGCTCCTCCCTGAACCGCCCCTGTCCCTCCTCCATGGTCTGCAGTGATTGGTGTTGTTGCAGAGTGAGGTAATACCTTCTCGCCAATCAGCTCGTGATTTCTAGGGGTGGACTAACAGGCTGATGTAATGCCTGTGGAAAGGCGGGAAGGAACTTCATTAATATTCTATGTTGTCATGGAGCTCGGTGACAGGGGTAGCTAAATTTAGAAGGTGGCGATTGGAGCCTGCTGCCAAGGCTGTTTTAGACTTTTTCTTAGAGGGAACTTGTATCTTTATAAAGCTTAATAGTTTTTCTTTAACTTTTTACATTACAACTACTTCAACAGTGATAAAAACATGTTTAGAACAGTTACATTATCTTTTAATCTTTTTGAACTGAGTAATAACTTGTATGAACAACTAACACAACACAAATAAGAACTTAGTTTAGGTCACTTGATGGGCAGTTCACAGTCTTTAATTATGCAAAAAGCCATTTGCTGACTTCATATATAACAATGACAAAGCCAGCTTCCAGGAGAATCTGGATGATTTTCTCTCCTTTCTCAAACATTGTTGCCGTGTTCCCTCACACAATGATGTCGTCAATGTATTGCAGATGTTCTGGAGCCTCACCCTTTTCCAGTGTATGTCCTGGATCAGTCCATGGCAGATGATGGGGCTGTGCTTCCACCCCTGGGGCAATCGGTTCCAGGTGTACTGCACGCCCCT
>RAHM01000519.1:154589-195209 GCA_003713295.1 Parotia lawesii | reverse complement strand
GGATGTGGCTCTGTCAAAGCAGTGGTCCGGTAGAAGGGTCTGCTCTTCCTCAGAAGGTCCAGTGATGGCTATGTAGCTCCTGTCCTCTGGGAATCCAGTGGAAAGGTTGTCTGTGGTGTTCGGAATCTCAGATTATATCTAGGATGGAATGCTTAGTTCCTCCTTCTGGGTGGAGCATCTCATGATGGGATGATGATTCATGCGGCAAGGCATTGATGGGCCATTAACAGAAAGATAGTCTGGAGGGAGGAGGTCAGGAAACACTGCCCCACCTGGTTTCAACAGCTCATGAGGATGGTAATAGAAGACATTGCAACCCAGGACATTCCATTTAAGGTAATATATGAAGTATAATACATATTAAACTGATTTTCAATCTAATATCGAAGACCTGAAAAATTTTTACCCTCACAAGGTATTCTAACTTTTTACCAAAAATTAAACTGCTGGTTAATTTACAATCAGATTTGCAATCAAAGGTCTAGTACTTGCCATTCCCATTGGGAAACTGTAGCTGTTGCTGAAGGTGCATAGTTCCATAAGAGAGGCAGATGACCTAGAAGTACGTCACACCTTAGAAGTATTGGTTAGACCTTTTAACACGCTCTTGTGAAATCTGTTTTCCCAATTCTGTGTGATACTTAAAAATACATTTGCATTTGATCATTTGAGGTTTTTGGTTTGGGAGTGAGGTGGTGTTTGGCATTCTTAAAGTAATACCTGTGAAAAGTATACCAGCCTGTATAGGTTTTAGTTTTCTAATGAAGCATGCTCTACCAAGAAGCTCTGTAATGTTGAGACAGTTTGCAAGAGTTATAGATTTCATTTTAACTTAAAGGAAAAAAAATAAAATCAAGATCTGTTAAAAGCTAATTCTGTTCCAAGGACTTTACAGTACATGGAAGTGAGTGTCTTTATTATGCTTTAAAAGAAAATTGGTGAACAATGTACTCTGAAACAATACTGGAAGTTTAGTCTTCCAGTTTATCACTCTTGTAATCCTAGGGACAAATTCTGCAAGCACCATCTGCTTCCAGGCTTTTTGTCATCATAGTGGAAAGATCAGTGCCCTTTGACATGGCATTAGCTGTCAAGTGAATCAAGGGGACTGCACTACTGGGATGAAGGACAAGGATTGGAGCTGCACTGGAAAGCGCTTCAGAGCCTACTGAGCATGAGGAGTCTCCCAGCGATCCCAGGATGCTCAGTTTTTGCTTGGCACCTGGTTTTCCTGGATCCAAATGCCTTTCAGAACTCTGCAGTGAAGTGTTCACACTTGACACGCCGCTTGTTGGGATGTCACTGTGTCACTCATGCTTAGCATCTTCAGAATGGCCTAAAAATAGACCTGTCAGTCGAACCAGTAAGAAAATAGAAAACTTCCAACAATCTGAAAATAACTGAATAGAAGGATTTACACTTCCTACCACTGGAGAAAACATGGAATGAAGTCTGATAAAAGTATGGCAGTTTCTAGACAGATCAAATGAAAGAATAACTATAATTGCCTCTGTATTTATGTTGCCTTGTCTCATCAAAACAGCCCCAAAACACTCCTTTCCAAATCATAATTTTCTATTGTTAACTTATTTGTAACTCTGACAAGAACTATGTTACCATATAAATAAAAAAAGGGGTGTGATTTTACTTGTCTTCCTACTCTTTGCATATAAAGTCCAGTAAAAACACTGCAAAACTTGATTCTAACAGTAACATGGAAAATTTAAAACCACATACTTTAATGTAAGGTATATATATGGTCCACCTCTACTTTTCAAAGTATGTCTGCTTTAGAAAAACTTGTTAATAATGGTCCCCTTTTCAGCATTTAGGTTCTCCAAAGGATTTGAAGCCAAACTGTTGGGTGGGTGAGGCTCCTCCTGACTGCCCAGCATTGGCCAAACCAACTTGTATGATTGTGAATTCGGAAGCCTGGTGGGTTCCCCATTTCTCTGGAATGTTCCTCTGGTCTTGTGTTACTGAAGCAACCAATGCTGATCATGGCACGAGTGCTACTCTTGGTTCATGCTTATTAATTTTAAGTGAGCTTCCACTCGTGGTATCCTCCAAAATCACCACTCCTAAGTAAAAAATTGTGGAGCAAACAAGCACAAGCTTGTCCAAATGACCTAAGCTTCTCTCTGTAATTCATCAGAGAAGAGTACTGATGACTGAGGGGTGCCCCTAAAAGCTCTCAACTGCAATCTTGGGCAATCTTAGCTGCCCTGATAAATACACATTTCTTTTCCTTCACCAGACTGTTTTTCTCTACAGAACGCATCAGACTTGATTAAAATCTCTCCAGTGCTGTAGACTGGTGTGGTGTCCGGTGAACATACATTACAAGGGACAGAGAGTTTTCAGTAAGACAAGTCCATTGTACCACAAGAACCTCTTTATGTTAGGGTGACCAAAAAGGCTTCTCCCAGGATGCATTGTTCTGTTATGTCAATCCACCTCAGTTTGAATTCCCTGGTTGGCCATTAGCCTCTACCCCTCATCACTCCCCCAGAGCTTCCCCACTGGTCCCGTTCCCTAGTCCCGCCTTTTCCCTGCCCCCGGATAAAACCTCTGAGTTCGACAATGTGCTCGTATTTGCCTCTGCAACCTTCGACAGTGTAGAAACAATAAATGCTCCTGCTGGAATGCACGCAAGAACCCTTCTCGACTCTTTGCTACCGACTATATTACTGAACCCACCCGTGTGTCTGTGGGTGCATGCGGGACCCCACAGAGCCGGGCAGGGACAGTATTAGACTGGTTTCTGCTTTGGACTTGAATGCTTTTGGCCTGCCAGAAGTTTTCAGTTCACAGAAGAAGTATTGCAGCAGAAAGAACAAAAATTGGCTTATTTTTCTTACCTCCTCTTCTCCCATGCTTCCTGAATGAGATATATTTATTAACATAAATTAAGTCTGTGGCTTCTTGTGAGACAGATAATTGGTCTTTCTCGTTACTGGAGAACATAAATTCTCCAGGGGTTTTAGGGAGACCATGCTTCTCACAGTGCTTACATGAGCATTTGTTCACCATTTCATTAAAAAAGGATAAATCTTTTAACAGTAGCACTGTAGCTACCTCAGTAGGTACCTAATTTTCTATATGGGTCATTGCACCATGGCACATACAGAAAAATATCATGTAAATCTTACATCTTCTGTAATCTACCCTGTTTAAACATGTGCATCTATGGGAAAAAAATAGCCAAACACAACTCACTAGCTATTAGCTGTATATATTAATAGACTCAAAACATACAAAAGGACTTTATTTGCTCTACTGTTGGTCCAGGTTCAAAACAAGATAAATTCCATTTGGGAAGATGGCAGATTCTTTTCAGTTTGAATATTTAGGTTTATGCCACTACCCTTTTTCCCCTCTCATATTGAAAAAGCTGTTAAAATTCAATTAATATCTTCTGACAATATGAAAATTAAAAGACAAAAACTAATCCAGCACAGATTACTCAGCTGCATCAAATGAGTTTGACTGTGTAATATTATTGTAAAGTTGGGCAGATGGAATGCAATGATACACCCTCCAGAGCCTGTCAAAATGATGTTTTCCTTAGATTAAGAAATACTTGATTGCACTAATGTCATAAAAAGGAGGCAACTCTTGATTCTTAATTAAAATTAAGAACAGTTTATTAAAGGAAAACAAATGGGAAAGAAAAGAGCAATTAAGAAAATCAAAACCGGGTCCGCAGTGATTAGAGACCCTTAAAACCGAACCAGCTAATGACCCAGGGCAGAGACCTGCGATGCTGGGGTGACTTCAGCTATTACGAAGTAAAAAAACTTACAGGAGTCTCTGGATAGAGATTCAGGCCTAAGAATCACAGCGTGAAGCTTCACCAGCAGCTAACCTGTGGCAAAAAAGCCCCTTCTGTCGTCCGTCAGAGGGTTTTATACCATCTTGGTCCCGCCCATGACTGGCAACTGTCCAGCCTCCATGGTCCTGGGTGATTGGTGGTGCTTTGGAATGAGGTAATGTCTGTCTGCCAATGGCTCATCAGCTGCTAGGAGATAGCTTCTGGATGATATCATCTGGTCTCAAAAGGCAGGAAAGTCCTCATTAAAATTCCAGGTTGTCATGGAGCTCAGTTGCAGGGTTACAGTCATGGACTAAAAAGAGTTCAATGACACTCACAAAGGCTTCTACTAGAGTTTGAATGTACTTACAATTATTATTAACAAACTTGAAAAACTCTTAAAGAACAGTGTGATTACTCTCTTATTAACAGGGGAAGAAAAGAATATATTATGAACAAGTAGAAGAATAACATTGATTTGCTAACTTAACTCATGTTGAGGGAAGGGAGAGGATAGAAGGGTGCTTTGGCTCTACAGAGAAATACACGGTGCAAAACATTACAAAGTTCTTGATATTAAATTAACTTAAATTTTAGCAACTCTAATTATTAAAGGGGTATTGAACTTATGGATTTTCTAAGAATAGGGGTTTAACAAGGAACAAGGCAGAACTTTCTCAATAATTAATTAACAACTTCATAACTTTCTCAATAATTAATTATATTAACAACTTTATAACTTTCTCAATAATTAATTATATTAACAACTTTATAACTTTTAACTTGGTCACAGGGTAATTTGAATATGCAAAGGCCAATTACTTAATTTCATATATAACAACTAGCTTTTTTTAACACCTCTGTTTTAAGAGATATTAATATCTTTCTTTGTAGAGTGTCAGGGAAGTACCTCATGTCAGGGAAGTACCTCATGATGTACTCTGCAAGGAGGGATTTGGCTAAAGGATGTCTGTAGGAACATAACCAATTTTATTATCAAAGACAGTGTGAGGAGCCAATTTAGTTTTGATTTGTCTCAACACTGACTGTCAGAGGCATACGGGGGAGGGGGTGCACACATGCCACTTACAGGAGGCAGCTAGGAGAAGATGGGGGAAAGCCTTGTCTCTGGAGGGACTTTGGCTGGTACCATCTCCTAGGGGACAGGCAGTCAGCAGGAGACACTGTACCCTCCAGAGAGGTTCTTCAATCAGATGGCAAAACGTCCCCACCAATGGACTGCAGCGGGAGGTTGGACTTGGCCAATGGTCTCCTGTCAGCAGGCAGACCTTGGGAGGGGCCAGGGGGTATAAAAGTAACTGTGTCGGATGCTTTGGGGCTTGCTGCTCCTTTAACCTCGCTCTAGTCTGTTTTTTTTCCTTTTTGCCCTGGCCCCAGCCTTGCCTTTTGTCTCTCCTGCCCTCACTGGCGCTTGCTCGCTCTCACGCCTGTCCTGCCTCCACGTGCCCCTGACCACCACCCTGCCACTCTGACCCTGCATCCCTGCCTGAGCCACCTGTGTCCAACCCTGCCCGCCTCCAATCCAGCCTACTGCCGTGGTCCCCTGCACCTCCTGCCAGAGTGCCCACCCCCTCACCACGTGTCCGGCTGCCCGTCGCCGCGGGAGCTGTGCCTGTGGAGCCGTGCCTCTCCGAGAGCTGCGCAGGCTCCCCAGCAGCCAGCGTGCACACACCCCCTGCCACTTGGACATGGACGGCACTCCCTGACCTTCTGGTGGTAATGCCGGCTTGTTGTCTCTGTCTCCTCTCTCTCTTTCTCTCTCTCTCTCTTCCTTCCCCCCCACCCATTCCTTTTCCATTTTCCTTCCTCCTCTGTCTTTTCCAGCCCTCTTTAGTAGGGTGACTCCTTTATTTTGTTTTTTTGTTATCAATAAATGGTTCTTAGATACAAGGTGGTCTCGGTTGACTTAATTTCGTTCTAGATCATCTGTTTTATAAAAGAACTCCTTTCAGTCCCCCACAGAGGAACGTGACAGACAGTCAACAGAAATGGACAAAGGCGTGTGTTGGATACAGCACAAAATTTAAAGTATAGCCCAATGATTTTTTCAACATTTTTATGTCTTTTTTTGCATTCTTGATCTATGTCAGCCAAAAAAAAAAAAGAAAAATTGGGTGTGAAAATGACACACAAAGTATAAATTGAAGAACTTTTAACGTTTTAGTGATCCCAGCAAGCATTTTTATAAGGTGTTTTTGTCAGTGTAGTGGGTTCAGTTCGTAAACTGGGCAGAAACACCAATTAAGAGTAGTGGTTTTGGTTTGAAAATCCATTACTTACTTATTTTGCTTCTGTGAGATAAGAATTAGGAGGAAGCAAAGCAGGCACAAAACTAAAAAGAACAAAGAAAACCAACAGAACCTATCTCCTGCTAACCGGAACACAAAAGAAACCCAAAAACCGGCACAGTGCTCCTCACGCACTCCCTCCCAAGCCCTGCTGAGACCCAGAGCCCCGCCCCGAGCTGTTGGGCTGAAACGTTCAACTGCCCCCTCGAGTCTGTGGCTCTGGCCCTGACCCTGGGTCCATCTTA
Source organism: Parotia lawesii (assembly GCA_003713295.1). NCBI lineage: Eukaryota > Metazoa > Chordata > Aves > Passeriformes > Paradisaeidae > Parotia > Parotia lawesii. Next base: position 188,841 of record RAHM01000519.1, on the reverse strand, counting down.
AAGGCACAGCGCCCTTGGGCATTGAGCGGACAGTTAAGGAATAAAGCGGCTTCATAACGTCACACCAGGACACCCCACAACTGCTTTCGAGGGTTCAATCTTTAGCTAATGGGATACCATTTTAAGGATGAGCTGTTCAGAAGCAAAAGTTCTCTTCATCTGTCTCTGAGATCATCTTCATCTCTACGAACAGAGGTCTTCTTCTTCCCTGGGAGCAAGGGTCTTCATCACTTTCATGTCTCTCTGTTCAAGCTTCTCACCAGATCACAGCTACTTCAACATTTGCTTATTTCAGCACAGGTACCTTTGCTCATGGTGGCAGTTTGAATGCTCCACCCCCCATGCTTTCATGAAATTACAATGGGTACTCTGATGTATCATAGTCCATTACCATAGCCTTACAACAGAATTTCAGCTTCTAGGTTTGAAGCATCTCTTCTTCCTCCTCTCTCAGGATTTCAGCTCTTCCTTCCTCACTGACTTCAGTGTCTCTATGGTGTTTTCTTCAGGTGCCTTCACCTTTCCCTTTCATTTGGCTTGGGAGAGGATTGATGTCTGCAGGTTTCATCTGTTCTGGAGGAATCTTACAGCATCAAAGGAATTAATCTCACCCGGATCTTGCAGCTGGAATTCGCCTCTCACTGTTGGTCACATGATCTTTGCCAGGTAGCAGCCTCAGATAAATTTCGGCTGCACTAGGGGCGGGGGGCTGGCTGAGCCGCGCTGCTGGCCCGGCATGGAGCAGGGCCACGGATGGAACAGGGCCACGTGGCTCCAGGGCAGCTGTCTCCTGGCCGACCTGGGCTGCACTGAGGGGGGCTGGGGGCTGCGCCGGGTGTCCAGTGAAGCAGAAGCGGCTGAGATCTTAGCTAAGCTGTGCCGTGGCCAACCCAGCCGGGCCGTGCCGAGCAGGGCCCAGCCCTGCTGGGCCATGCCGCGGGCCCCCCAGTTACCTGTCCAAAAGCTGGAAACAAGAAGAGTTTTCCCGGGCTTTGTTCATTCTTAAATGTGGATCACAGAGGYGTGTCAAGCTWCTTAAGTSRCTTWAAAAAGTTGCCAATATTCAAACTAGCCAGTTGATTGGTTCTGTTGGGTCTAGAGGAAGCTGTAAGCACCTCTTTGCAAAAGAATCACTTTGGTCGCGGATGGAGCCCTCCTTAACTAAAAACCCAAGCTATGCTCAACCATGACAGTCAGATTTTGTGAGGTCAGTGTTTTGGTACATTGATTCAATGTACCAAATAAATGTTTTGGTACATTTGTTTTCTGATAGTGCTTCTTTTAGGTAATAATAACAAACACTGAAGGATTGGAGGGGTTTGCCTTGAGCTGTCTAAAATATCTCGAATACCGAAGAAGAAAAAGAAATTCCTAAAAATCAAGCAGGTGTCTTTGTGATTCCTGAAAAACAGGCTGGCATACATGCTGTTTGTGAGGTTCCTTGTGCCAGGATCAGTGTGCTGAAGACAAAGCAAGCAGCACTGCCTTGTTTTGCAACACAGTTTTCTCTCTCAATGCAAAGCTCTGTCACAAAGCTCTTGCAGTAGCCACAACACAGAAGAGTGGATACTCTCTCTTAAAATACTTTTTGGTAATGTGACTCCCATGAGTGCTTCTGCACGTTTAGCAGATTTTTAAAGTAAACCAGGTTATTTATTGGATTAACGTCCACTTTGCATGCATGTGGACTGGCGCTTAGCAGTTTGGACACTTCCTCCTTACAACTCCTCCAAGTTTTATCAGCTCAGGTCAGGCTGATCCTTTCTGCTCTCTATACTAATCTACTATATACTACTATAGCTGTTATACACTTTACATACAATTTATACAGAGTTTAGAGTGATAATGACCCCTACAAACAGGTTGGTAACAGTAGCTGAAAGCATAATTATGCAATTACATGTTGTTTAAAAACATAAGAGAAGTTGTGAGCGTGTTTTAATTTACGTATCATCTAAACAATAACAAAAGAACTGGAAATGTCTCAAGGAGAAATACGAAATATGCAGAGAGGCATAATGCCTTCTTAGCAATTGTGCCATGAAAGATACTCTTCTCAGTTCTCACAGAATGTATTTGCATGATTGCTATTATTATAATCATAATATGCACATTTTAATATGTACATTTAGGCTTTAAAGGTATCTTAAAAATACTACAGTTGTACTCATCACTCTCTCAATCTGCCTGCGCATCATAATGACTGACATATTTAAGTTTATTTAGTCCCATTAATCCTGAATGGGTTAAGGGAGAGTGAGTTAGCTTTTTTCCCCTTGGCTCAGTTTCAATTTCTTGTATTTATACCTGCTCTTGTGCTGGGGTATCCACTCCCTGTGGTCAAAGCCCAAGCCTTTGTTCACATTATATCTTTCAAAAGGCTACCAGTTGCAAAACTAATTCCTGTGATGTGGATATCCTCATCCTTCCCCCTTCTTCCATGATAACTTGTCCTGACAATTTCAAATCAAGGGTTCAGTGTTGCAGTGGTTGAATCCACTGCAGGAATGACCAAGCAGCCACAGAGCCCCAAAACAGTGGAGGTCCACTGGTGGGCAGGCTCAGAGGTCTAAGACCATTCCCTTTGACCCTTTTTAAGTTCATGTTCTAGATAGTTCTCCTTTCCTTGATACCCCACTGGTTCCCAGGTCCCTTGTTCCACCCCTCGCCTTTCCCACTGGTCACTGTCCTGTTACCCCACGCCCTCTGCACCCCCTGGCCCCCAAAGGATAGGCTCTGATGTTCTGCCCCTCCCCTGGTGCCAATCTAGATAAAACCCTGTACCCCTCAATGTTCTTTGTCCCTGGATCCCTTTGGGCAGGGACCTCAATAAACTCCTCAGAACTCCATACAAAGGACCCCTCCCGCCTCTCTGTCCTCGGCAATGCTGCAGAAGCTGTCAGGCTCTGTGTGTGTGGCTGTGAGTATCCACCTACTACGATGTGTTAGAGTGTGTCTGAGCACGTTAGCATAGCATCTGCCGGAGCGGCTCCGGCAGGACGCGATTGGGACGGATGCGCTGCTCTTTCCACCCCCTCCACACCCAGCGTGTCAGTTCCGGATCTCCAAACTGGAAGCCTGTTTCATGCCACAATCCATCTCAATGATTAGTAAATGTAGTTAAATAAAAGACAGGATGTCTAAATTATATCCATAGCCCCTTCTAAATTTTTCTAAAATCTCACATTATTTGAAAGTTACAAACACAGAGGATGAAGAGATGGGGAAAAAGATATCCACATCCAATTGCTCTTGCAGTCTTACTGCATTTCTGCTTAGTGATTCTCTGTGCAATGTTTTGCTCTTTATTGATCAGAGGATAAATTTCACTTTCAGTATGGAATATTAAGGATGACATAATTCTAAACAAAAGAGTCAAAAAGGAAGAAATAACGTGTCAGTGGAAATTTCTTTCAAAGCCTGCAACAGAGCAAAGAACAAGTGACAAAACAGAAAGTCTGCAATTTGAGGAAAGAAACTTAGAGGACAACAGTGACTAAAACCACATATTTACAATAAACAGACTGGATAACGAAAATCATAGAATTCTAGCTGAAATGTGCAAGGATCTCTCTGAATCACTGTTTTTAATGAATGCCGGTAAACTGGCAGAGGATTTCCAAAGGAAATCTAAAACACAGGCTGCAAAACTTGACTTTGATTGAACTAGAAAGTTATAGATAAGTAATATTAAGTAAAGTTTGAAGAAAACAGGTACTCTGGCAGGAAGCTAGTAAATAAGAATGTAGAATTAGAGACAATGCAAACATTTTTGCATGGTGGGGGTTATAAAATTATTGGGTTTTTTTACATTATCACATATCTGGTGAATAAAATAGTTTTTCTGTAGTTCATGCTACAATATGAATGAACTTGTCCAAGACTTTGTGTTGTGTGATATTTTGGGGCCTTTTAAGCAGGTGCTAAATGAAACTGAGGGACCTCCCTCAGTATAAGTTAAAATCTGACTTATCTTCCATATTTTGAGTCTAATTGGTAAGGAGACGTCAAAGATGGACCTTCTTAATGAGACCTCCCATGGCTTAGTTCTTGTTCCATACCTATTCAGTATTTTTATTAATACTAGAGTCTGTAGATTGCCAGTGGTATACAGGCACAGAGAGCAGTAGGCTACGACAACAAATTATAGAATAGCTATGGCTTGAATAATGATGTTACAAGATCACAATTAAGAGAATGTCTCAATAAAATCAAATGCAACCCAATGAAAATCACTCTGAGGACAGGGGAAAAAGCATTAAGGCTTTCATGTGAATTTGGGTGTAAATATAATTGGCAGAGGAACTGACATGATCCTTGACATACAATAAAAGCTGAATGTAAGAATGGCCTTGCTCTGTGTGTGCCTTGGTGAGAACTGGCATTGCAATACTCTCCCCCATCCTCACTTGGGCAGAGGAATGAGGAAACCTGAAAAAAGGTCACCAGAGAGTCAGGAGCAATAACTGCAGAGGCTGGGGAAAGGGAACACTGCGACTGCCTGAGCTGATTGTTTGCAGGCAGACAGGACCTCGCTGTGCTCACACTTTGGGCAGACCAACTCGGCCATATACTGGTATTTTGTCAGACAGAGAGTCATTCCAGGGTCTGTGACCAGGCTTTTTGGCAGTGCAACCTCCCATCCTATCTCATCACCACAAGGGGAGCTGGGCAGCTGCTCCAGCTCCCTGCTGCTTTGAGCAGACAAGTTCAGCTCACAACTGTCATGCTTTGCCATTTGGCTTAGGGTTATGCCAGGTCAAGCCTGAGCCATGTACTAGCTCAGATGAGCAAAACCCAGCAAGACATTTTGCCTTCCTGCAGAGTGAAGTGGTGGCTGTTGCACTGTGCCAGTGCATTGTCAAATCTTGTTCTTTTATCACAAAACCAATCCAATTTTATATTAATTGATGCATTTACAGAGACTAAGGAATTTTACCTGCTAACCTAAAATAAATAATTCATTGTTTAACTGCTAGAGATGGGGAGAAAACCTGTGATCGATTCCCTCAATCAGCCTGAAACCTCACAAAAGAAGGCAATTATCAAGATGCAGAAATGTTTAAAAAGCAACTGAGGGCAGACCTAATCTGGTACTGTCATGCATGGCGGTTTGAACAGATAATATTCAGAGGTCCCCTCCAGATATTGTGGCTGTGTGACTCTCTATGAATCTGTCCTAGCAACTTTCTAACCTCTCCCATTTTAAAATCAAATATCCAGGTTGTGCTGATCATTCAAGCTTGCCTTCACAAGGGAGGACAATTATTTCTAGTGCTTTTTAGAGATGGACAGCAGTCTCAGGATGTCTTTCCCAGACCAGTGAGAACACTTCACATGCACAAGATGTTTGAATTACTGAAGATCAGATGTGGGATTCTGAGTTCTTGCCAAATCATAAATAGTATGCATTTAATTTCAAGACTTTGAAGCCAAACTACATGATTAACATCTCGCCATGACCTTCATATATTATTTGGGCTTTCTTAATTTATGTAACTATTTTTATGATCACTCTGATGATTATGCAAATTTACTACATTTTTGGCACTTGTTCCCATGAAACAGTCTTTTTGCTTTTATATTTCTTAAGATCCCTGAGTACTTGCATATTAGGGAAAGACACCTGTAAAAATAGGTTAAGGTCCTTAAACCTGGAGATGAATGTGACATTAGCTGGGGGCTCAGTACAATTATTCTATTTATTTTAAAGGACGCCTCTAGACAGCACTGGTTTAGAACTGTTAATGATGTCTGGCAGAAAGGTTACATACTAATATGGAACATGACAGTGTTGAATACATTTATCTTCACAAATCATTCCTGATGCTTCAGTGCATCTAATCTACACTACTGTAAGAAAAAAATTAATTAGAAGAAATTAGAAGAAGAAGCTGTTTTCTGCCTGCTGTTTTGCTTGCTGCTGCTGCTGCTGTTTGGCCTTATCATGTAACCCCCTTTGAACTCTGCCTTCAAGAAGCTATGAGACTATGAAATAAAGAAATTAGCAGAACATCAGCCTCCTCTGCTCTCTTTTACCTCTGGTCCGAGAAGGAAGGGTATCCTGTCAAAAGCTCAACATCTGTCCATACATCCAGGGTTACGCCATCCCAGGTGCAGAATCTGGTACTTTCCCTTGTTGAACTTCATCTCCTTGCCCGGTCTTCTAATTTGTCAAGGTCTGTCTCTAGGACCTCCCTGCTTTCGAGGGAGTCAACAGCTCCTCCTAGTTTTGTATCATCTGCAAGCTTGTTTAGTATCCCTTCCAGTCCTGTGTCCTGTGTCCAAGTAATTTATGAAGATGTTGAAAAGCACAGGCCCAGAGATGGAGCCCTGTGAAACACCATTAGTGACAGGTCACCAGTCTGATGTCACCCCATTCACTATAACCCTTTGTGCCCAACCTGTGAGCCAGGTGCTTACCCATCACATGGTATGTTTATCCAGCTGTGTGCTGGACATTTTGTACAGAGGATACTGTAAGATAGTGTAACTATAAGCAGGGTGGACTGTTTCAAAAGTTAAAAAAATATTAACCCAATCAAACTGTAAGAGACAGTACTGAAAGCTTTACTGAAATACAAAGAGATTATACCAACTGGCTTCCCTTGATCAACTAGGTGAGTTGCTTTTTCATAAAAGGAAATCAGGTTTGATGATTGGGAGTTCTCATGCTGGCTGTGACTGATGAGTGCATTGTCTTTCAGGTATTTTTCAGGTATTTTTTTCTTCCCCGTAACTTTACCAGGCACTGATGTGAGACTGACATGCCCGTAGTTTCCAGAGTTGCCCTTCTTGAAAACTGGGACAATGTTTATCAGCTTCTCCAGACTCCCAAGACTGCTCAAAAATCATTGAGAGTGGTTTTGTTTATGCCAGCAGCTACCTCTTTGAGGATTCTTGGATGGATCCCATCAGGCCCCATATATTTGTAGGTGTCCAGCTGGAGCAGTAGATCCCACACAATTTCAGGATTGACTGGGAGTTGACAATTTTTGCAGCTAGAGAATGCTGTATCCAGGTGGTCTCCCTCCTCTTCATTCCACATAGATTCTTGACCTAGAATTAAGACTACGTAACTCAGAAATGGAAGAAGTGTGTTGAAATATACGAGACACAAAGCTAAATGCAGATAGGCACAACTCTGCATGCATAAGCTTATAGACAAGGAAAAATGCCAGAGGCCTCCCTAATTCACACAGAAAATACTCTGTGAAACATCTGGTTTATGCTTACAAAGCAATATTGCAGAGGGAAGTGGCATCCTGGGGTGATAAGGGTTCTTTTTTTATTATTCCTTAACCATCTGCTTAATGCCCAAAGACACTGTGTCTTTTAAGATGGAGCTGGGGGGCGGGGCCGGAGCTACGGACCCGGGTGCAGGTCGGTTGAAATGCTGGGCCAAGGGCTCGGGGCTCCAGGGGTCTCGGCAGGGCTTGGGAGGGAGTGCACCGGGAGTGCTGCGCTGCTCTTTGGTGGTTTTTTTGTTCCGGCTAGCTGGAAAAAGGTTGTGTTGGGGTTTTTTTGTTCTTTTTCCCTTCCCTCCCCCTTGCCTGACTACCTCCCTTCTCTTCCCTCCGGTCTGGGGAGCCTGCGGGGTGGCCCGGGCGGGCCCGCGGAGTGGCCCTGGCTGGTCCGAGCCTGTGTGTCTGTTCCCTCTCTGGGAACTTGTTGTATTCTGAGTTTTGTTTTTTCTTGTTCTACCCTGTTTTGTTTTGTCTTAATAAACAGTTTGTTTTTTTCCCCACTTTCCCTAGCTGTGACCCATTTGTCTCATTGGCAGAGGAGAAGGGGAGGCCCTTTTCCCTTTGGAGGAGGCGCTCATTCCAGAGCACTTCCTCCTAAAATTTTGTCTCCAAAAACCAAGACAAGTGGCAATGAAAGTCATGTCAGGGGCAGGCACACAATACGCCACAAGGGTTTCGAAAGAGCCCCATGCTCCATAACATCAAAAAGCTGCAATAAGGATCAAGAAAAATTAAAAGTGGTGATGTGACTGAATGTCTTGGGATGACTTTATGATGTGTATCCCCTATCGCTGCTCTATGTGCAGAAATTAATTTTGTGCCTTTTCTGTGCCTTTAAACTGAGCCCGAGAGGGGGGAGAGAAAAAACCGAGAGAACTTTTCAAAGCTGTTTTTCAAGGACACAGATATACACTCCTCTGCATTCTCCTGCTGTGGTAGCAAGAGTGGAGGAAGCACCCTTCTTGCTTTTCAGCCAGCTTTCATCTCCTTTTCTCCGGAGGGAGATGGAAAGTTGAACTTTGTTTTCCCGGGACTTCAGTTTTTCCCTTCTTCTCTTCTGGACTGTTTCAACATCCGAACACACTGGGAGAATTTTCCACCTAGGCCCCGGAGGTGGGCCCACATCGACCCAGCTCTGAGGAGGAGGAGGGAGACCACACCTACAGAAGGACTTTGAAATCTTTGCAGGTTTCTCTTCACAGTGAGAGGTTTTATTATTTAGCATTATTATCCTTTCCCTGTGTGTTTGTTAAAGAAATAGGTTTTTTATCTCTTTCACTTTCCTCCGAGGAAAATTTCTTTTTTCCCAACCCTGGTGGGGGAGGAGTGGTTGTAACCTGCCTTCTATCAGAGGATATTTTCCTCCAAATTTGTCCAAACCAGCACACTGAAGTAACCCATGTTGGAGCATAAAGTCATTACATCCACATCTCCTATTTAAGTCATCTCAGCTCTGAGGCCTGAGGTAAAGCTCCCTGGCCTGAAAAATGCTTCTAATTAGTGTATTAGCATGAAGATGAATCAGACCTGCATTTACTCCTGCATAACCATTTACAGGACTTTACTTAAGAGTATCAATTTTTTGTACTGTGACATAGTGCAGATAAAGCTAGCAAATTAGTAAAACATTTTGTATTAAGTTATGTGTTGCTGTGGTTGCTGAACCTCTGCTGTCAGGCTGGATAAGCTCTTGATAATTTGAGGGAGATGATTTGACAGAGTGTAAGTGACGAAAATATTTTTAAAAGCTTTGCTTTGACAGAAAGTGAAATTTGAAAGCTTCTTTTCAAAAATTCCACTGAGCAATGTTTCTAAGCCAGTATTTTCTCTTAACTTGGAGGTTTTTGTTTCTCAACTAGATAGCTGCAAGGGCTTATTGTTCCAGGGCACCAATTCCTGCAGATTGACCTGGTGTCTGAGGGCTACAGCAATCACTAACTCTAGCTGGACCCCTAAAATGCCTTAAAAGAGTTTTCTTGAATCAGTTTCATATACTAAAGACAAGTGTTACAGGAGGCCTTGGCAGTTAGACAGAACTTTAAGGTCCTTCATGAAAAGGTCTCACAAAACCTCTGTCTTTATAAGATTCAAGGATCCAAAATGACAATATAAGAAAGAACTGATAAAGTCCAGTGTTTCTTAACTAGGCATGAGGGTTGCACCATAAGACTAAATTCAGGTTGTTTTCTGTGAGATCTGTTGCATGAGGGTTAAAATTTCATCAAAACCAATGCATTTGCAGACCTTCATCACTGAAAAGCAACATTTTCCAACAGAACATTTTTGTGTAAATAGTCCAGGTAAATGACTAATGACTTAGTGATGATTAAACTCCCTGATAATCTTTCTGATGGGTACAGGAGTATTTAAAACCAAGAAATCAAAACACAGCTACATGAAAACATAAAATCATTTTTCAACAGAAAGAAACAGTTAAGGAAATGTTCACATTTTTATTTTCTGGCACTCTGTTTTTAAATTTTCAGGTGTATTCTTTCTTTGAAACTGCTTTCTTTTTTTAGAAGTTTTTTTAAATTTTGGATTTCACAAGAAGGTCATGGAAATGAAAAAAAAAATCAGTTCAGCTCATCCAGAAAGGATGTCTCATGGACGGGGGTGTGTTTTGTCCCCTTTGTACAATGCCACTCTTTCCTGTTTATTCCTTAAAGTGCCTTATTTACACAGGCCCTGAATTTATCTGAATCTTTTTATCTATCAGGGATTAAAATGCCTTGACATTCTTTCCCATCTCTTCCTCCAGCACAACTTAGTTGATATCAATGTGTTTTTAGCACTGAAAAATGAAACAAGACAATGCAGAACCAGATTCAGGAAAGAAAAAGGTAAATCAACTATAATGGCATGCAAATGGTTTAAACAATCGCAAAAATGTGCTCAAGGACAAAAGAGTGCATAAACTGAAGACAGACTCTGTCTGTCAGAGAGCACTGTAGGAGCATCAGCCAGCTAGGTTCTCCTAGGTGGTTTTCTTAATTTAAAAATTATCAGCAAGATGCTGACATTCTGTTAAGGAGAGACCAAATTGGGTATCAAATGAGAGGGGCCGAGGTGCAAAATTACAATGATGACTTTAAGTTATCAATGATCTTTTTCTGGCTGATGCAGGGTAGAAGAGTCGGTGCTACTGGCCAGAGCAATTTGTACCCAAAAGAAGATTTCTTCCGGATAGTGTAACTGTAAGCAGGGTGGACAGTTTCAAAAGTTAAAAAAAAAATATTAACCCAAACTTCAGCTTTTCGAACTATCCACCTCTAAGCAGAGATGTAAAAAAGAAATTTAAAGCTTAATAAATTCCCATAAAGGACACATAATTTATGAAATTGTATTAATTATCAATACTACTGAGCACAGACTCAACAAACGTGTGATTTCTTTCTTCATTTTCTCCACTGCTTTTGAAGAGTAATTAGTTTCCTGACGGCTTTAAGTCATCCAATGACAAATATTTTCAGATATTTTAGGAAAAAAATAGTTAAAAAACCATTATTATGTTGTTATTAAAGGCACTTTGTACTTTCAGTATAGTTCACATTATTTTCAAGATTCATCACTCCCCTTGCACTTGAAGCTTTCAGTGTTGCTCCTAATTTTAAGCACTTGCAGATTTCCATTAGTTCATTAGTTCACTTCCATTAGTTTTCTGCCAAATTGCCAAGGTAACTAATGATTAAGTCACTATTGATGAAGATTGAACTGAATACTAGTGCCATAAGGAAGTAAATTGTCATTGCCGTCCTGTCTGATGCTTCTCCTTTCAGCACAAACATTGGATCCTTTTACTTTTAGCTCCATGTTCATGTCCTATTTTTCAACTAATCCCCATTTTGTCAGTTTAACAGAGAATTTCCCTTGTAGCAGCACATAAAATGTTTCACTGAAGGTAGACAGGTTTTATCTATCTGTAACAATCTATGTCTGTATCTGTATCTACATCATATCTATCTATCTATAAACAAGGATTCTCTTAAGAATAACTAAAGCTTCTAAAGGTATCCAATTAGTTTAGCAAGAAGACATTTTAGAGAAACCATATTGCCACTTCAGTTCATCTTATATTAACTGATAGCACCTAACAAATTTTCATTTATTCTTCATTTCAAAATCTGTTCTACTGTTCTAATGCCCACTGTCTGATTTACTCTGGAGCTCAGATCATGACTCTCTCCTTTTCTCCTTTCTGTCACATGAGTTTGAGCATATGCCAAAAAACCCCCAAAAGATTCTCAGGATAAGGAGTGATTATGCTTCAGGATGTTAGATGGGGAACTAAAATTAGATGGTACTCCCAGCTGAAAATAGCAAGCAGGTAAAAAAGTTGACTTCCAGATAAGTTTCCGAGGAATTTTGAATGAATTACAGAAGAATAATGAAACCAGCAGTTATGTGTTGATCTTACAGCTCCATCTAGACAGAATTCAGTGGACAAGACATGATCATCCTGGTAAAAGAGAGACATGAAAATTCATGACCTCTTAGGCCTCACTGACAGGGGTAGCGGGGAAGACCCAGTTTTGGGCTAGAGTAGACAGAAAAAAAGGATACATATATAACTAAGATCTCGGAATACTTACTAGGATTAAAAAAGGTCTGTAAGATCCATTCTTCAAACAGCACAAGCAGGCTGTCTCATCCATATCTCTGAAACCTAGATAATAATTTAATTTGTGTCATAGCATCATAGAATGATTTGGGTTGGAAGGGACCTTAAAGATCCTCTAGTTCTGATTCTCCTGCAGTGGCTAAGGATGCCACCTGCTCTGAGACCAGATTTTTCAGATCACATTCAACCTGGCCTTGAATCCTTCCAGTGATAGAATATTCACAACTTCTCTGGGCAACCAGTTTTGGTGCCTCTGAGTAAAGATTATCTTTCTAAATATCTAAGACGTAGTGCCAGAGAAGCCATACCTTCATGGAGTAGCAGCCTAGGAATTCAAAACATCCTTTAAACTTCATGTAAACTTATTCAACAAGCAAGGTGCACTCATTATTCTTACACTATCCTTGGGTGAGATGTGTGCAAATTTTCAGTGATGATTTTGTGATAACCTGAGGAAAAAGTTACACTTGAAATCATTACAATTTCTGTGCTGCAGAAGCGTAGGGTACAGTTCCAAACATTTCTCAGAGCTTGACAGAACGTAAAGCTGAGCTACCATTTACATCAAACAAAAGTACTGGTTTTTCTTAGTTAAAATCTAGTTTACAACTAATCACACTGATGGAATAGCACAGTAATACAGCGTAACATAATTTAATGCAATATAAAGTGATGTAACATACAACATAACATGTGACGTGACATGACATGACGTGATATGACATGACATAGCATAGCATAAACATAACCATAAACCAGAGAGTAGTGGTCAATGGCTCAGAGTCCTGGTGGACATTAAGTGACAAGTTGTGTCCCTCAGATCCTGTACTGGACCCAGTGTTATTTAATATCTTCATCAGTGACACAGATGAAGTGATCAAGTGAAACCTCAGCAAGTTTACAGATGACACCAAGCTGAGTGGTGCTGTTGACACTCCTGAGGGATGGGATGCCATCTAGAGGGACCTGGACAAGCTTGAACAGTGGCCCATAGGAATCTCATAAGGGTTAAAAAGACCATGTGCTGGTGCTGCACCTGGGTTGGAGCAGCACCTGGTGCCAGCCCAGGCTGAGGATGAAGAGATTGAGAGCTGCCTTGCCCAGAAGGACTTGGGAGTGCTGGGGGTGAGAGGCTGGACATGATGCGGCCATGGGCACTCCCAGCCCAGAAAGCCAAGTGTGTCCTGGGCTGCGTCCACTAAAAAATAAGTGTATTGAAGAGATCATGTTGTCAATGTTTTGACTGGACTGAAGAAATAATCAACATTCAGAACTAGACTTTGCTGAACTGATAAACTCCATGCTAACAACTAACAGCTCCTCTGTGGCTTCAGACAGTTCCTGATGTCCCTTCATCCCAGTACTTTGGAAAATCACTGGATTCTGGCAAACCTGATAGGAATCTGGACACATTTATGAGCAAGGAAAGGAAACAGCAAGTTTTGGATCAACAGGATTCAAATCGCTACATGACATCATACCACTTTTGTTGAAAACATGTATGAGTCAGAGATGCATTAAACCAAAACCACTCATATGCATCTCTACTGGGCTGAGAATGTCCCAAGAGAGTATTTCACATGGGAACACCCATAACTCTGTTTATAATTGACTACCAGAAGACTCCAGTCTGTAGGAATAAGAGGCAAGACCCAAAAGAAGGTCTGGAGGATACATACAGCACCAGCTGAGAAGTCCAGCAGTGTCAGAGTTGGCCCTGAAGGCAAGAAGCAAATGAAAAATAAAGTCTTTATGTGCAAATTGCAAAAACAAATTTAACTAGTTGTGGCTCTTTCAATCTGCTTGCAATTATTAATCAGATAATGGTCCAGATTCTGTCCAATAACTCAAATGGCTCCACTGACACCCTAATTTCACAGCTGCTTTAGACTAACTTACATTTTAGTTGGCAGACCTGTTAAAAATTATGTTTATGTATTGCTTCGTAATACCCATACCAGGATTTTAAACCGTTGCAAAAGAAACAGTATCTTCGGTGGCCACTGTAGTATTGTCAGGGCTCACATGGCAAGAGCCTTTTGCCATTGTGAAGATGTGAATTGTAGTTGAAAATACATTTTAAGTTTAAAACTCAGTCCTCTGAGCCTTTTGTGTAATCAGCTACCATCTTGCTGACAATTCACATGATATGTGATGGTAGCAGTATGGGAGCCCAATATCAGAAATCCCAATATCAGAAATCCCAATATCATTTTCACTTTCCTTAACTTTTTCATTCCTCTTTACTTTCATGGCCATGGCAGCCTGCATTACTGGCACTGCAGTCAAGCAGGGAGATGTCAGGTGCCAAACCAGCATTAAGATTATTGCAGAAGTGGGGAATCTTCTTTCCTGCCCGCTTCTTTTACGGCCTTTGGGAAATCCAGAGAATTATAGAATCATTAGGGTTGGAAAAGGCCTCTGTGATCATGGTGTCCAACCATTGACCTAGCACTGCCAGGTCTACCACTAAACTCTGTCTTTAAGTGCCACACCTACATGTTCTTTGAACACTTCCAGGGACAGTGATTCCACCACTTCCCTCTGCAGGATCCAGGAAGAGTTCTTGCAAGATCCTCACTGCAATCTCTTTTTTGCCAATTTTTGAGTCCCAAGGGCCAAAGTGGCTGAAGAACATCTGTCTCAGCAGGGTCCATTCAAGTGATTTAAAACATGTACAGAATTCTAACACATGGAGCAGCACCACCAATCACTTATAGTCTGATGTATGGTATTACATGGTAGAAATAGGAATGTCCTGTCCTTAGCCAGTCCTCAGCTAAACAAGTATTTCACACCAAGCGGCCACAAAAAAATGCAATGCAGTTGTAAGAGGTTAATGTTATTATTTTATTTGGTAGAAGGGGATTAGCTATTTTTCTGGAAAGGCACAGAGGTGAAAATTTGAGAGCTGGATTCTCCCCATTTGCCATTCAAGTTTCCAGCATGTTAAGAAAAGTGAATTTCTTTAACCACACACCTCTGGATTCACATTAGTACAGTTAGAATTCATTAGGACATCAGTGGAGTCATGAGTATGGCTTTTGTGGACCTGCAGTTTAATATTTTAAAAAATGTTTAAACATTCATGTCCTTCCTTTGGCTCACAGACCCTCTTCAAACATGCTGGTAGCAGATTTACAGCCTCTCTGAGACTGTGCTCTTCAATTGCTGCATGAGTATAATGTTTTGCACTTTAGTTCTAGATTTCATTTTGCAGTCTCAAAGCACTTTGCGAGTGCACAATAATTACTTAAGCTTTGCAGCACACCTCTGTGGGAGGTACTGTGCTATTGTGTCCATTTAATGGACGCTAAAAATGAAGCGTGCTGATGTTAATTCCTAATGTCAAACAAAACAGGCATGATTGCAGCATGCTATAGACACAGCTACACCAACAGGGATCCTTCTTCCAAGCATTATAATTTTTAACATTTTATAATCTCTAGCATGACATGAAACCAGACTAATTGCTGGGATTTCACCTTGTGCCTGTTGTTCTGTTGGTGAGCATTGAAAATTTTTGTGAAACAAAGCTGGCAGTGCAAGGTTCAGCCTCTAAAGTGGGATGGAAAAGGCTCTATTTTGTGCCCTTTGTGGCACAGGGAGCCCAGCTTGCTGGAGGCCACTACCTTCTTGACCAACACAGTGTGAGTAAGGGTGGCTATTTTGCCAGCAACATTTTGTTCTCACGTAATCAACTTTACCCTGTTCCTAGTTTGTTTCTGCATTTCCCTGTCAACAGTCTGGCCTGAGGCAAACACCTAAACACTGCTAATGACATAGAATCACAGAATAATTACAGTTGGGAAAGTATTCTAAGGTCATCAAGTCCAACCATCAACATAACACTGACATGTCCACCACTAGACCATGTCCCCAAGCATCACATCCACATGCTTTTTGAATGCTTCCAGGGACTGTGATTCCAGTTCTACCCTAAGCAGCCTGTTCCAATGCTTGACCACCCTTTCAGTGAAGAAGTTTTTCCTTATATGCAATCAAAACCTTCCCTCATGCAACATGAGGCCATTTCCTTTTTTCCTATCACTTGTTACATGGAAGAAGAGGCCAACGCCCACTTGGGTACAACATCCTTTCAGGTCATTGTAGAGACTGAGAAAGTTACCCCTCAGCCTCCTTTTGATGCCAATACTGTTCAGCTGAACAGGCATAACAGGAAACATAAAGGATCTCAGGATTTCCCATAGAAAAGGGTCAGAAGCAATGAGAGCAAGTTTATGGTATGTATGAAAAAAAGCAGAAGACACCTAGCATATAGTCTATGCTATAAAAATAATTGACTTGCCCATTGGACTGATTAAGATCAAGGAAGAAAACATAGCTAGACTGACGGGAGATACGTGGACACAGACTGGAAGATACCAAAATGTTGCTGAGATGTCAGTGACGTATGCTGGGATTGGAAGGAAGGAAGTCTGAGGATGAACAGATGGTAGAAGAGAAGTGATTGACTTTGTTAATTAAAAAACACCCCAAACCCCAAGAATGATGGGTTTCAAGGCTTGCTGCAATCAGTAACATTTCAGTCAATGAATTGCTCCTTGTAGTAATAAATTCAGAAACTGCTGCATTCAGTCTGCCCTTTTGACAGCCAAGAGAAACAGAGATAGCATTAAGCCCAAGGCAAAACCTGAAATAAGACCTTGGACATGTTAGTGTGTGTCATAATGGAACATGCGTGGATTTCTCTTACCATTCCCTCCTTTACTTCTCCGTATTCCTGACACTTGCAGAATACCCTCCCTCGTATATCAGGTTCTTTGTGAGCTCCAGAAATGTGCTGCCTTGATGAGAAAGGGTCCTGAGTGGATTGTGAAATGGAGTTGTGGAGTTTCCCAGGCAATAAAGCACATGTAGTCTTTTTTCCTCACCAAACATCTTCAGATTTTCTTGACACTCTGAAATGTTCTTAAAAATTTAAGAGGCATTATGAAGCTTATTAAAAATACAAGAAAGGACAAATTACAACAGAATATTGAGACAAACAGAAAGTACGGACTAAGTCTTCACCTGAACTTCTTTCACAAGAACAGACCTGCTGCATCATTGCCTTTCCACCACCTGGATTATAGATTATTCTTTTCTGTGGTGCAGACTCTGACAGAGTGTTGTTTGACTCCTGTTAAGCTAATACAACCAGAGGAAAAAAAGTCCTGACACTATATAACAGTATTTCTTGTCTCTTCTTTAATTATTTAATTTCTGAAAGCAAAAAACCCAGGTAGCAATCAGAGAAGAACTCATCAATCCATTAAATCTTGTTAGTCTTTCATCTTCCAAGCCAGAATTGAATCGTAACATCTGAAAGAGTGAAAATAGAAATAGCAGGGTTCTCTGACTGCCTACCAGAGGATTATTCCCTAGATAGCACCTTGTAGAGCCTTTTTTTTTCCAGTCTAACACTGACTCTATGACACTCACTTATTTGAGAAAGTTACTATATTTTTAGAAAAATATCTCTGCTAGGAATTCTTCTTGATCTACATCCAGTTCTAGTAATTTTATTGCATTGTTTCTAGTTTTGTTTTCCCTCCCCAACAGCCATTATTTCTTCTTATCACAGGTATTTGTATGATAAAAGTTGGTTTAAAAGTTGAGTACTACTATGATATTGCCTGTTTTACTTACTTCATCAAAAAGTGAATGATAATGCACTAATTCTCCAAATCCCACAATGAAAAACTGGAGGAAAATATTGACTTGGAAAGGTAAACTAACATTAACACACAAGCAAAACATGAAAAAAATTTGTCATGTTCTATTAGTAGATTACGTACTGGTTTCAGAGTGTGTAAGCCTTTGTCTTCATTAATCTGATATGAAAATTTGCCACGGTGCTGTTGCCAGCCAGCACGCTGTCCCAAGCACCAGGCAATCTTCCACCTGCCCCGGAGAAGGGGGTGGAGGCCGATCGCAGTGCAGGAGGGCAGGCGAAGCCCCTGCTTAGGTTCACCATGGTCACCGACAGCAAAGGTGCGTGGAGGAGGCAGGAATAAAGCGGAGGGACTTCTTTGTGAGGGCMGGGAAAGGTTTATTGGAGAGCAAGGAAAACCCACAGAGAAAGCCGAGAAAGTGGGGCTGGCGTGGGGTTTTATACCCCTACCAAATGGGCGTGGAAAACACACAATAACCAATGATACATCAGTTTTGGGGGGTTAAAAGGGCAGGGAGAAGGGATTAGAGCGAATGGGAGAAGGAGTAGGTGAGGAGGAGTAACAAGGGCCAATCAACCACCGAGGAACATAGAACTTCCTGGAAAGGCAACCAAATATGAAAAATAGGGGGAGGGGAGGGCAGCAGCCAATAGTCTGCATGTTTTACACAGCCTTTTGGGTGCTCACTGTAATTTCAAGGCCCTTGAGCTGTGGAGGCATGAAACCAATGGACCCTTTGGTCCACTTGGTCTGGCTGACCATGGCTCACCACAACAAAAATTGCTTGAAATGATTGCAAGGTCATATCTTATTATGGTAATCAAAGGTTAAAATTCTATGGTATTAGTGTAACATGCCAGAAAATAGCTAATACCATAGACGGTTGCTAATATGTTCTTGATGGGCCATGTAGATAATTTCTATATTGTTTTCACATACTTTGCTGAAACATTTTTGCTCCTTTTTGTCAAAGGGAATGGAAGGTGACAAAGAAACAAGAATGGAGAGGTTGCTGAATGCCTTGTATGCCCTTGAATACCCTTTCTTATGGATTTTATGAATGCTTCTAGTATTCCTTGGTTGAAATCTCACCAAATTCAGTGGGAGCTATTCTGCAGTTATTTTATTTTCTTCAGTTCAAGACACCGAATCAGTCATGTAATTACCTGCACTTCTATTAGAAAAAAAGGCTGTCCAAATAAAGATGTGAGTTACTTTTTTTTTTTAAACTTTCTGTGCAACAGTGCATCTAATCCCACCAGAGAATATGAACAAGAGCTTCCCCAAAATTTCAGACAAATGCCTCTGTGCTTGAGGCAAATAATGAAAGTGACTTGTCTGTGCTTATATTTCATGCTCAGAAGTTTCCTTGGAGCCTGAAGTTTTAAGTTCTTTGAGATGACTAGCTGGGCCACTAATCAGAAGGTTTAAGTCTTTCCTTACTCTTACTTGGTCTGCATCTCTGGAGAACTTTATCCTTTAGAACTCATCCTGTGAGAGGAAGCTGTCCCGTAAAAGGAATAGACACATGTGAAAATCTCTAGTAATGCTTTCCGTCATATTTAGGCTGCTGGATACGGAAAAGGGTGGGGGCTTACTAGCCGAAGGACAGTTTGATGGTATAGGATGGGACTGCAGTTTCCCACATTACCTGGGCTTCTCGTGGCTCTAGAGACAGCACAGGACTGGTCTCGGGGTGAGCAGATTTACTCAAATTCTTTGCAATTTAAAGGTCATGATCCTAAGCAAGGAAAAGAGGAATGTCCCAAAGGACTGACTGTAGTATTGAAGTAAGTGACCAAAAATATCCTTTACTGTTTTAAGATTTTTTGAGGGTGTTTTATCATTTTTAAAGGTTGAACATTAGATTACCCAGAATGAGAGTACATTAAAAATGTTCATTATGTGCCCGAATGTCCCTAACAGTTAATGTAACTCAAATAATTACTTGCTGTTGTACTTTTTATTTTCTTTTGTGCTTTTTTTTCCACCATTCAAAATCACTTTAACCATGCAAAGCTAAGTAAAACATGGAAGCATTGAATAATGCAATTTGTGTATTTCATAATGCAGTTTTAAAAGACCACATTAGGCAGGGCCTATTCCTGTTTAATTCTTTCCTGTTTCACTTCTTCTAGATCCCATCTCCCCTAAGTACATTGGCAAAACCATGCACGCACACAAACGCTAATCTTGAAAAATTAAGGACAAAACATCACATTTCAGAATGCTTGAACTAATTGAATATGTTAGAGTTCTGTTTATTTCTTGCATTCTCTCACTCTTTCGGTTCTTTTTTCTGTCTCTCTCTTTTATGCTTGTTTTGAAACTCTAGAAGATTTTTCTGAAAACATTATATGCAAAGTGACAACACTACATTCTAATGTTTATCTAAATTAAACATTTCATTGCCTGAAAATGTTTCGTTATTCCAAGATATTATCTATGGTTTGCGAAATTATTATGATGATTGCTGCCAAACACAGAAAAAAACCTTAGTTGAACTAAAATATGTTTCATTAAACGTGAAGTGGCTAATCTGGCTTTTGAATAATGAAAGTACCAGTTGTAATATATTACAGCAAGGCTTTAGAGAGATAATGTGAATTCCTCTCATGCTTTCAGTACTATGGCCTAATATTCCAAAATGTTTGCAGAAAACAAGATATACTGTGCTGTTGATTTTTGTGGAGCTCTTTAGAGAGCTTTAGAGTATCAATAATACAAATTAAGTGAAATAATAGCTGTGCTAGTTACTGGTAAGTTAAAAAATCTGAGACTTGTGTTTAGGTTTTCAGAATGCCAGGGGATTCGGCTAATCACTGTATACTGTCGTGGTGATAGCAGCCAGGTCATGTTATCAAGACCTTTGTAGTCCAATGGCAGTGAAAATAATGGGAAGAGAATATTCAGTACCTGAAATAAAGGCAGTGGGCGTTAGATGCCAAGGTCGTCCCCTTTTCCTCCTCAGTACCAGCCTCAAATCAGGTCCAGTAGAGTTTATCCAGATCTCCCAAAGAAGCCCCAGACATTTAGAGACTCTCTCTCTCTCTCTCTTTGGATTCCTTCTTGTCTCGGTTTTGGAGACAAAACTTCAGGAGGAAACACTCTGGAATGAGTGTCTCCTCCAAAGGGAAAAGGGCCTCGCCTTTTCCTCCACCAATAAGACAAGTGGGTCACAGCAAGTGAGAGTGGAAAAAAACTCAAACTGTTTATTAACCCCAAACAAAACGGGGTAGAACAGGGGAAAAAACCCCTCAAAATACAACAGATTCTGGAGAGGGAACAGACACACGGGCTTGGACCAGCTGGGGCCACCCTGCGGGCCTGCTGGGGCCACCCGCAGGTTCCCTGGACCAGCGAGGACGGAAGGGAGGCAGTGAGGCAAGGGGAAGGGAAGGGAAAAAAGAACAAGAAAAACCAACAGAACCTTTTCCCAGCTAGCCGGAACACAAAAGAAACCCAAAAATGCAGCACAGCGCTCCCAGCACACTCCCTCTCGAGCCCTGCTGTGACCCCCAAAGCCCCCCAGTAGCTGGCCCGGCTGTTAAACTGCCCCGCACCAGGGTCCCATGCTCCCCCCCTCCCCGGGTCCATCTTAAAGAAACAGTGTCCTTGGGCATTGAGCGGACGGTTAAGGAATGAAGCGGCTTCATAACACCACCCCAGGACATTCCACCCCTTATACCATACTGTCTGCTCAATGCCCAAATTAATCCATTTCAACTTTAAACATACATGTTTATACATATATATACAGCTAGGAATTGGGTCTCTCGGGCAGGTCCCTTGAGTTTGTTCTTTTGGATGGCAGAGCCGGCTTCCAGGAGAATCTGGATGATCTTCTTTCCTTTCCCAAATACCTCCGATGCTGTATTCCCCCACACCATGATGTCATCAATGTACTGCAGATGTTCTGGAGCCTCACCCTTTTCCAGTGCAGTCTGGATCAGTCCAATGCAGATGATGGGACTGTGCTTCCACCCCTGGGGCAATCAATTCCAGGTGTACTGCATGCCCATTCAGGTGCAAGCAAACTGAGGCCTGCACTCTGGTGCCAGAGGAATGGAGAAAAACACATTCGCGATGTCAGTGGTGGCATGCCACTTCGCTGCTTTGGACTCCAGCTCGTACTGGAGCTCCAACATGTCCGGCACAGCAGCGCTCAGTGGTGGAGTTAGTTTATTCAAGGCACCATAGTCCACAGTCAATCTCCATTCTCCTTCAGATTTGCACATAGGCCAGATGAGACTGTTGAAGGGTGAGTGGGCCTGGCTGACCACCCCTTGGCTCTCTAGCTTGCAGATCATCGTGTGGATGGGAATCACAGCATCTCTATTCGTCCAGTACTGCTGGCGGTGCACCGTCGAGGCGGCAATTGGCACTCGCTGCTCTTCTACCTTCAGGACCCCGACTGCAGAAGGATTTTCGGTCAGTCCGGGCAAGGTGTTCAATTGCCAAATGCCCTCTGCCTCCACAGCAGCTGTTCCAAAGGCCCACCTGAGTCCCTTCAGATCTTTGAAATACCCACTCCAAAGGAAGTCTACGCCCAGAATACACGGGGCTTCTGGGCCAGTCATAATAAGATGTTCCTTCCACTCTTTTCCAGTTAGGCTCATGTCAGCTTCAAGCAGGGCCAACTGCTGCGATCCCCCTGTTACTTCAGAAATAGAAACCGGTTCTGCCCCCATGAGTCTCGATGGAATCAAGGTGCACTGCGCGCCTGTGTTAACCAAGGCTTCGTATTTTTGTGGTTCTGATGTGCCAGGCCATCGGACCCACACTGTCCAAAAGACACGATTTTTCCCTGGCCTCTACCTGGCTAGAGGCAGGGCCCCTCTAGTCCTGGTTATCGTTTGAAGCTCTAGCTACTTCCCTTCTGGTGGAACTCCCTCTCTCAGCATTACCATCCTTCAATTCATGCACCCATGCTGCCAGGACAGAAGTTGGTTTTTCATCCCACCTCCTCATGTCTTCCCCATTGTCACACAGGAAGAACCACAGTTCAGCTCTTGGGGTGAACGCTCTCTCCCTAGCCGTGGCACGTCTACTTCTGGTAACAGGGCCTCTGGTCTGCATTGATGCAATTTGGAGAAGGCCCTCTTTCAGCTCCTTCCTGAGTTTCTGATGAGTCTTGTCCATCTTATCTTCCATCTTCTGTATGGTCTCTGACAGACTCTTTTCCACAGCTGCAATTCTTTCTTGTATTGGGCAGTGCACAGTGTCTGCATATGCCCGGCGCCTCCTCACCATAGTACTCACTGTCTCGTCCCCGTCATTCCACGTCATCATTGCTAAAGCAAGGGCGTATTCTGGTGGTGCATGTCGTGCAAGCTTCAGCCACATCACTGGTGTACATGTTACCATGTCAGGGCTCCTAATTGCTTGGTCATCTGAGAATATGATCTCTATCACTGCCAGTTCTCTCAGGCATTGAATCCCTTGTTCCATGGTTTTCCAGGGGTTTAGCTGCAGCTGGAGATCTTCCCGGCACAGGTATCTTTCCTTCACACTTCTTAAGAGCCGTGTCCAGAGACTGAGAGCTTCAGGGCCCCCTTGTCATCCGTTGGTCAATACTTAAATCATGTGACAGGGACCCCAAATGCCTCGCTTCAGTGCCATCCAGAACTGTACCATCGCCTGCAGCGTCCCAGATTCAGACCATCCAACTTAATATAGTTTCATCAGGCCATCGGGTGTAATCTTCCCTCAGGGTACAAAGGCTCTTTATGGACAGGGACTCGATAATGATTTCAGATTCCAATTCCTCTGCTGGCTGTGAAGGTCCTGGCTGCCCATCATCATCCACTGGGTGAATGGATTTGATTTTGTGTTTCTTTCTTTGGACAGGGGCAATTGTTATTGGTTTAGGCTCCCCATCTGCTTTAGCTGCAGCTGGAGTGGTTGAGGTGTATGCTGGCTTATTCTCCTCCTCCTCTGGCTGTATCTTCTGCCCTACAGTATCTAGCAGTGTGCGGTAAGCGTTAACCAGGACCCAGCACATTGCAATGAGCTTTTTCTTTTCATCAGCATTGTTATTGCAGTTTTCCTTCAGATACTTCCCCACCTCAGCTGGATTCTGAATTCGTTCAGGGGGGAAGTTCCAGGCTACTGGGTCAGAAAACTGCTTCAGGGTCTGGCCTATGTCCTCCCATACGCCACACCACTTAGGATTTTCCAC
This sequence comes from Parotia lawesii, assembly GCA_003713295.1. Classification (NCBI taxonomy): domain Eukaryota; kingdom Metazoa; phylum Chordata; class Aves; order Passeriformes; family Paradisaeidae; genus Parotia; species Parotia lawesii. The sequence continues at coordinate 165,114 of RAHM01000519.1, read as the reverse complement.
AACTGGGGTGGGTGTCTGGGCAATCCCTCTGGAAATCTCAGCCCTTGTTTTAGACAAGCTGGAGACTACATAGAGGAACCCTGCTAGACAACATAGTAAGAAACTGGTGTCTTTGACATCCAGGGGAAACTGGACACTTTCAAAAGTTGACGTGCCAGATCTGAAGGGGAAGAAGGAGATGAAGGGCTGGAAATTATCATCTCCCGCTTTTCCCCTAACAAACTGGGTGTAATTGCTAATACATTCCAAAAGAAAACTACCAAGGCCAGAATGGAAAAACAACATAACATACACCTTCTCAATGGTATCCATTACTTCTGTCAAACTTTGATGAATCACTACTACCAGGCATATTAAAATGGCAGTCCTGATTCTTATTCCTGACTTATAAAAGGTGTGAGCCAGGGAGCCGACTGCCCATAGCTGTGGACATGTACTTATGGCTAAGTTCCACAGAAAAATTATTAAATCAAACAGCGTGGTCTTACTGCTGTACCTCAATACGAAATGCTTCAAACCAAAATGTTGTTGGTTTTTTTTCCACTTTCACGTGCCCYTTAAGTTGGGCACCAAATTTATGTCTCAGTTTTGGAGACAAAACATCAGGAGGAAACACTCCGGAATGAGTGCCTCCTCCGAAGGGAAAAGGACCTCCCCATTTCCTCCACCAGTAAGACAAGTGGGTCACAGCAAGTGAGAGTGGGAAAAAACCCAAACTGTTTATTAACACCAAATAAAACAGGGTAGAACAGGGGAAAAAACCTGTCAAAATACAACAAATTCTGGAGAGGGAACAGACACACGGGCTCGGGCCCGCCTGGGCTACCTGCAGGCTCCCCGGACCGGCGAGGAGGGAAGGGAGGCAGTGAGGCAAGGGGAAGGGAAGGAAAAAAGAACAAGAAAAACCAACAGAACCTTTTCCCAGCTAGCCGAGCACAAAAGAAACCCAAAAAGCAGCATAGTGCTCCCAGTGCACTTCCTCCCGAGCCCTGCCGTGACCCCCAAAGCCCCCCAGCAGCTGGCCCGGCTGTTAAACTGCCCTGCACCGGGGTCCCATGGCTCCCCCCCCAGGTCCATCTTAAAGAAACAGTGTTCTTGGGCATTGAGCGGACGGTTAAGGAATGAAGCGGCTTCATAACATCACCCCAGGACAATTCTCGAATCAGTTCTTGAAATGTCCTCTTCATGGACTGAAGGATTTTAGAACTTGTTCACATGAGACTGTTTTAATCTTACTCACTTCATCCTGTTCAAATTAAGGAATCTGAAGGAAGAATCTCATTCTAACAAGAGTGTGGCCCCTAAAATGTCACAACTGGCAATGAGAGGGACCCCTCCTGTTGGGAGGCACTCTGCCAATTTCCATGCCCATTAGCCTGACCATCTTCTCCTCCATGATTGTATAAAACTGAGTGAATGGAGCTGAGCCCATGGAGCTGTGCCAAAGCAATCAAAGAATCATAGAACATCCTGAGTTGGAAGGGACCCATAAGTATCATTGAAGTCCGAGTCCTGGCCCTGCACACAACAGTGCCAAGAATCACCACGTTCCTGAAAGTGTTGTCCAAACACTTCTTGAACTCATTCAGGTTTGGTGCTGCAACCGCTTCCCTGGAGAGCCTGTTCCAAGAGCTCCTTCAGGTTAGAACCAAGCTCTAGTGAACTCACCAAAGTCAAGGACTGAGGGTGGGAAACAACTGAGAATAGCATTTGGCCTAAACACAAAACAAGTGAAAACACAAAGACACCACCAACATTAGGGGGCAACAATGTAACTTGAACAAATTTTTCTTTATCCTGATTCTTTTTTCTGAATGCTCAAAATTTACTATGTATTTCCTGAGTGTTGCCTCGCTTTTTGGTTTCCTAAGATGAAAATAAAATATGTCATCAGTGCACTCCTATTACTTGAAATTCTACGCTCAGAAAGGACAGACAGACATGCTCTGCCTTCATTTTGACACATCAGCTGTGGCATACACAAATTGCAAGCTTTTAACTTTTCACAATCACATGCTTCGTTGTAAGTCACACAGATAGTGGAGCAAACTCAAAATAAAAATGCTTTTTTCCAGCTGTGAACTCCATAACATCCCTTATAAATCAGGTTTGGTTGTATGATTTCTCGCACACATCGTACAGATTTGCTCTGCAAAACACATTGACTATAAATACCACTTTCTTGCCTCTTGGTGTCTGAAGAGCTATGCTGCTCTGGAGGGTAAAAGAGGGCCAAGAGAAGGAAAAATTTGTGGGTTATGAATATTGATGTAGAAGATATTCTTTGTTTATTGAAACCTTGTTTACATAAAAGCTCTTCACAGGCTACACCCTAAGTCTAGAGGTCCTAAACCAATGTCAGTGAGCTGTCTGGGTATTTTTTCCCACGTAATGCACTGCTATTCTGCTGACAATAGGGCCCCATTAACATTTGGCTCTTCAAGTTACTGTGGCCCAAGCCTCAGTGGCAGAACGTCTGCCCAATATGTAAAATAATGGAATGAATGGATTCGTTGGAAACAATGATGACAAGACCTGGCTGAGCTAACTGTGACAGCATGTGGTAATTTTCCAGCCTGCTGACCCTGTAAAGAGAGCTGGAGAACAAAGCTTAGACTGTGGGGCGGGTCGGTCTGGATAGCTACAAACAAGTGCAGAACAGCCAATGATGTCATATACACAATCTGACAGATGGGGAAGGGTTTTGGTTTGCTTTGCTTTGTTTTAGACTTGAACTGAACTGGTGTTTTTTCCAACATACATGACAGTTATATGAAAAGACAACTGATTCAAAAGCATATCTTGGAAGCATTTTGTGTTAGGTTTAAGGACCATCCTTATTTTCTGGTGAAAAACGGTGTTGCTTGTGCAGTGAATGCTCTGGGAATGATGGAAGAAAGTTGCTATAGAATGATGCATTATCACTGTAAGCAGCCCTTGGACTGCATTTTGAATCTAGTCCCCCTCCTTGAATCCTAATGCACACTTTGGATAACATAAATAAATGTTATTACCTGAATTTTGCCATCGTGTCAGAGAAACAGGCAATCAAAGGTGTGTATATGGGTTACTAATTTAGGTTTAGTGTCTAGGAATAAAATAGTTTAAATCAGGTTAATTTGACTATTAAAAAATGTGTTTGCGGGACTATGCAATTCTAAACATGTTGTAAATTCATTTAAATACAAGCATATGTGAACACAGTTGCACACCTCCTGAAGCAAGTTTGAAAGTTTGCTTAAATGTGGACTGGAAAGAGATGATACAGCATAATAGTTGTGAGTCACCATCAATACAGTTTCTTGCCAGTTTATAGGCAAAACAAATGTTAAAGGACAATTCCAATTCTGTGTATCCAATTGAGATGATAATACAAGTATAGAGCCCACTTCTGGAAATTTTACCCCCTCTAAAAATAGATTAGATTTTTTTTATATGCTCCAAGGGAAAGATGATACCCAAAAATTTCCAATATATTCCAATTGCATCTTCCTCTCTGCCTTCAAGTGTTATTTATCTCTTTGGCTGTGAGCTCTCTAGAGCAGTGCTCAAAGCACTGTGAAATAGTGACAGTAGGAAGAAAGAGGAGGTACATAAGTAAAAAAGAAACACACATTGATTACCATGGGATTTGCTCTTAGATTGACAATGTTACCCAAAGGTAAACACAAGCAGTATTTTAAAATGACTAAGCACTGCTGGAGTAAACAAATCAGAAGGCCAAATTTTTAAGACCACTGTTTACTTCTTGATTTCAGTATCGTTTTTCAAGCAGAGAAGCTGTTGGGAGGCATAATTTTTATCACAGCGTGAAACCATCATTATCAAGTATATGTATTATGCCTCAGCTGAGGAGTCAGCACCTATTATATTAAACACTCTAGAAACACAGTTGCAGGCAGCTTCTGGATCAATACGTTTTCGGTGCAACAGGCAAATTCAATACAGAGATAAGCAAAGAAGGTCTCTCTATACACTCATGAAATTCTTCATATCCACAGGAAGAAACAGGAATAGGATAGGAAGTGCCATGATTTTTTAGAATGGGGAAAAGGGGTTTGACCATCTCCCACATAACTGAATTGCAGGTTGATTTTATTGCTAAGAAATTCTGACTCCATTTTAATATATTCAACTAGAAATATAAGAAGCATTTTTGTCACCAGTGACCAGGAAGAAGACCAAAGTGAAATACATGGGTTGTTTCTAACACCCACTCTCAGGCGGTAAAATGTATTTCCAAATCTCTTCAAACTTTTTATTACTCCTTGCTTTATAGAAAGAGAGTTTCCAAGTTCTGGGAAATTTACGACCTTTTGTTTAATACCTAAAATCAAGTCATTTTCACCCAGGAGGAACCTCTGCTGATCAGACAACCAGCAAAACCACCACAGGGAATTTTATCTTCAGATTTTTTAATCCTCTTTGTGAGTAGTGAGTACTTTGGAAGAGAGCAGTCTGTGACAGAAGTTTGGGACCCTGCAACAGTTATGATGTAGGTGCCAGGATCTATGAATTCAAGCATCCAAGAAACTCCAAGAAAGCCCTAAAACAAAATATGAGAGCAAGACACACTGACAGGAGTTCATCTTTTTCTAGTAAAGATCTCCTGCAGCTATTTGGAATGGAAATGAGCCAAGAAAACGGAACCATGGGAACCAATTATTTAGATTTACAAGTTGGTTTACTGCTCTGTGAGTATGGAAGTTAATTCAGTCTTCACACTATTTTGATGAAAAGAGAAGAGTGCATCTTGACTTACCAGATGTGCGATATTTAATAATGAAAACATCCACACTGGAGCAGAAAATGACTTGTAAAATTGCAATTAATAACTTTTTCATTTAAAAAAAGCTTACTTTTTTAGCAAGTAAATACATCAAGTGCTAAATTTTTAATTGGATGAACGAATTGCTTGCATCAACATTTGGGGATGGTCCTATTCAGCGCCAGGAGTTGAACTTGATGATCCTTGTGGATCCCTTTCAGCTCAGCTTGTTCTGTGATTCTGTGATTCTGTGATACTGTGATTGTTGTGAATTATGTTACACTAAATAATGTTAATGTTAATAATTAAGTTAAATTTTTCATAAGTTATAATTAAAGGCAGTAAATTATGTCTATTTTATTATGACGAATAAAGAGTTATTGGTTTTGTAAAAACTAGGAAGAATAAATATAAATTTTAGTTGGTTTACCATGTTATAGATGCATCTTGGCTTTTAAGGACATACACCGTATACCTCTAGATATATGAAACCTTAGTGCCTGCTTGTTTAAACTATTTTAATATAACAAGTCAATCATTTATTTCCAGAAGGCAAGTATCAGTTCCTGCAGACTCTCTATTTCTCCTACATGTGTATGTATACATGGCTGTAGAGTAAGTCTGCATCATTGTTCCGTTTTTTTTCTATACCCTTGCATTCCTTCTCTTTCATATGTACATGCAGAATCATTTACCTTTGTGTGTACAGGTTTACATCTCAGAAATGGCCCTTACTTAACTTCTGTGTTAGGCAGCAGTGATGTGGTCCTCTCCAGTCCATCACTTTGATGTTAGCATCCTCACTCCTCACTTTTCAGCAGTTGCTTTTCAGCAATTCTTAGGATCTGTTTTAGGGTATCTGTGAATTCCCCCTCTCCACCTGCAAGTTCACCAAACCTCTGATTTTAAGGACCACAGGTACAAACCTTGGACCATACCTTGTTACCTTGTCAAACGTCACCAGCTGAAAGTCAGTGAGGGGTGACAAGCAGAAATGAAGATATTGGGAGAGTTTAAGACTAGCACATCTTTCCTCCAGAAATGCCTGAAGACTTCTTGACATTTTGAGATGCCGTAAATATTGATGGAAAATAGATAAAAATGTCCACCTACCAGAAACGCTATTAGCTGCAGCAGGGAAATGGTTTCCCAACCTTGCTCATACCTACTGATACCGAATCTGTCACACTGCTAAGTGGGATACTAGGAGATACTTGTTCAACTCATACCCCTGGCATTTTGGAAACTTGAAAAAAATCAGCTTGAGTATTAAAAACTGTGGACAATAAAAGATCTAGAGGCACAGTACAGTTGTATGTACTTAGGCAAAGGTCTGATATTAAACACATATTTCAGGCCAATGCCATTGCAGAATTTTAATAATGAAAGAAATATACCATCTCTTTACACTTATGCCACTATATCAATGTGAAATTTAAATAACACTATTCATTTCTGTATGTCCTAATAAGGGTTTTTCTCTTCTTTCTCATCTGCTAAGTACCATGGAGCAAGCATGACAGTAAGTTACTACTAATGCCCATTAGACAGAAGGAGTTTTTGAGGATGGAGCATGAAGTGACATGGAAGAAGAGGCAGAGGGAATGTGATCTTCTTCCTGCAGTAGAGAAGCCCATTGTGCCTATTTTTCAGGCTCCATTTTCCTTGGCTTTATTCTGGAGGCTGCATGCTATTATCTACTTATATTTCAATGTGCAAGTGTGGACACTGGAAAAAATTTTATCCTCCTACAATCGCAATGCCATGATTTTGATTCTGCTAGCCAGGGTGGCTTTGGACCAGGTTTGAAGCCAATTCATTGCATGTGGGATTTGGCAACAAAGAAAGATGTGCATCTGAGATCTCTTTTTGAAAGGACATACAGTATATTAATTATTGGGAGACTTGTGCTTATATAACAATGCAGCTGTGTTTTTAATGTCGAGTTATCAAAATCCAAGTTTAAATGATTACCTGATTTTCAGTCTGTAAATGAGAAGGAAAAGAAAGGAAATATGGTCTTGTTTATGCTCAAAATTGGTTTTAAATAAATTAAACTCGTGAAGACCCCTATGTGCACACATTTAAATTGGTTTACGTCTGTCTTGTTATTAATTTAACTTCATTCCGTTTTCACCAAATCAATGCGAATGTGTAATTAGCTTCATGGCTCTGGCTTTTCCAGAACAATAGTCTTTCACTCTTGACAATGAGGAGCTGTTTTCGTTTCCTACAGATTTGGAAGGAGGCATTAAACTGCTTTTATACAACCACTTCTACACAACTGTTTTTACTCTTTTGCTATTCTTTCCTTTGACTGTGTAAGGGATGATTTTCTGCATTAAGTAGCTAAAAGTGACAGAACATGAGGGCAGGTGCAAGGTAACACAGAAAAAGAAGCTTTTCTTCTGTTTTATAGGCTCATGTAAAAGAATGCTCAAATACAGAGCTGGTCACTCATAAAAAAACTGGGTGTTTTTCGGGTGTTAATTTCTCCATCTAATCTCCAATATTTGTCACTTGTTAAACAGTAACATTGTCCTTTCCCAGGCATTCATTCTTTTCATTAATTGATAATGGGCTTAGCTGATTTTTTTTTCTGCTTGTTAAAGTAAGCATTTGTTTCTTCAGAATAAAGTCATGACTTGCTTTTTTGTCTAGGCTGATAACAACCACAGCTCCTTTGAGATCCTTCTGGGAGAGCTGCGGGATTTTATTGTCCTGTTTTCATTCTCCTAAACTATGGATTTAGAATCATGTTTATTTGCTGACAAATACTGAAAAGTATTCTAGGCTTGATGAAAATTTCCAAGAGCCACAAGTGCCTGCTGAAGACAGCGGCTATGAGCACAGCTGGTGGTATCACTAGATGCTCTGCACTTCACAGGATCTGGCCTTGTACTTTACTGGGGGTTGTTAAATCCAAAATATTCTTTCATGTAAACGTAACAAATTATACGTGATAAACCTCTGAGTGAATCACTGAATTTCCTTGCAAGTTTGTTTTCTGTCCCACACTGATCCTTACAGAAGGACAGGAACAATGCAAGAGGTAAGTTTTAGGACATTTTTTGTGTAATGGGTTGGATGTCAAGAGAAGAGGGGCTCAAGACATAGAGTTCATCCCCAGACCTTGTAAACATCTCAAAGTTACAAAATCAACAAAGCAGTTTTCAGCTTTACCAAATGCAGTCATTATGTGAAATCCTTTTCCATAAATCATCTTAAAGATATTTTCAATGGCAATTCAATGTAAATCTGCTTTTCCAACCAGGCGTATCTGTGGTATGAAACACCAAAGAAAACCATGAAAGCTGCTTTTTTTGAGTCACTCTGGAAATACAAATAACTGGACTAGTAGTCAGTTGCCTTTGGCATGGGAGAAATTAAGATGCCAAAAGATAATCTGAAGTACCCAATAAATTGCATGCTGCAAGCAGTGATGAAAATCACTCATCCATTGTTTCAAAAGACTGGCAAATAAGTTAGAATTTTGTGGCCAATATTGGCCCTATCCATCTTGGTTATAAGTTTATGCAAATTAATGTGTTTTCCTGAACTGCCTATGGTGTTGAAACTGGGAAAGTTTGGAAACAAAATACTGTTTCCACTCTGAACAACACAATTAACTTTCAAATGGAAGTAGATACTGAGTCAGGAAAATACTGAGTAATGTGTGATAGCAGTTTTCTTAAGTAATTTTACTATCTAACCATCTTTAAAAATTGGTTTCCCTTGTATTGTTCCCCTTTTTAATAACCTCTCTCTTGGAGATGTATTAGATAATGTGTTGTAGCATAACTAAAAAAAGGAGAGGAATAAACAAAGGGAATATTACGCAACTGACCGTCAGTAAGAATGAGTCAGAATTTCTCTGAATTCCAAGAATTACATATGTAAGTATGCTTATCCACCTGATGTAATACAAACACATTTAATTGTATATGTGTTGTTTCTCAAAACATATCTTAATGCATGCATTCTCTTTTTCTGGGAATGAAAACCATTTTGCTAGAACCCCAAGTCTTTAGACAAGGTTTAGCCGTCATGGATGGCCCACTTAAGGCTGTAAATATGTGAAGTCTTGACTGCTGTATGTTACAAAACTATGATTTTTGTCTTGGTATCCCTATGATTCTAATAAACTCTTTCAGTTTATGTCATCAGGGAATTTCTCCTTTTTCCAAATAAAATTATAACTGTGGGAATACCCAGAAGATGCTTTCATTTCTACTTAACAGACTCAAGCTACTTGTATATCACTGCAGAGCAAGTTAACAGTAAGCAATAAAGCGCTGCAAAATTTATGTGATACGTGAGAACTGTTTCTTTGGGTAGCATAGTTCACACCAATATTAATAGTTTAGAAAAATGTGGCGTTGCCTTTTCTTTGTCTGTTTTTCCAGGGGTTGAACACTTTCAATAGGATAAAATTCATGGTCTCAGCAACTGAGATTTTGTCTACCTCTGCACTGAACCAACCCCTCAGTAAGTTTCTGTTGTGTGAGGCTACTACAGTGTACAAAGCATTCCATGCTTGGGCAGGTCTTCACCAACAGTCCTTCTTGCATAGACAATGCAGATCTACTTCTGGCAATGCAGAAAACTCCTAGGAATTTCAGGTCAGCTGTCATCAACTTCTCTGCCTTTTTAATTTCTGGCCCTGTCTTGATCATAGAACCATAGGTTAGAAAAGGCCTTTAAGATCATCAAATCCAACGCTAGTCTTCTCCTGGCTTCCGAATTATCCCTGTACAAAGTGTGTCACAAACCTTTCCTCTTCCATGCTGATTCACTGCTTGAAATAGCAGAGCAGAGATATTATTCACTACCCATTCTGGTCCTGTCTCTTTCCTCTCTTCTGCAAGGCCCTAGTCCCAACTCAGACAGACTCTGAAGAGGAATTAGGGAGTCTTTTGGTCGCTCTAGGTTGTTCATCCCTGGACACATTTGATGCAGTGTTTTTAGTGGTCTTCAAAAGTTGTGTTATATTCCCCCAACAATATTAGAACTGAATGAGTGGTTAATATTGAAACACCATACAGGTGAGTAATAAAAAACTTCTTATTCTCACAGTACTGCAAGGACCGATTTGAATACAGTCAAAAATTATTCAGTATAAAAAGGTTAACTATGTTTATTAATTTAAAGTCACTTAAATGGTTTTGTTTCCACTCTTTCTGCTCTGCTTTGTGTTTCCATCATCTACAAAAGGCAAAATACTGAAACCAGGAAACCTAATTTTAAAGGCGATCTATTGGCAGCAAAATCTCCCAAGAAAACCCAGCATCTAGGTAAGAGAGGTTTACGAGTAAACATGGAAACTTGTGGGTGCTTCTCTGAATCGCATCACCACCACATCATCAGAGGCTTGCTTGTCACCTAGTATCAGCATTTGACTTATTTTTGTTTCATCCAACTTCTGCTAATATTCCACTACCCTTTTCAAGGTATGAGAATCAGACCTTTGCTGTTATTTGATATAAAAACAGACTAAAAATATTTTTTCTTCCACAATAGTGAACAGCACTGCTCCTGAAACCTGCAGCTTCCAAAAAACCACTGAAAATCCAAACGATGTTCCTCTATCACCAGGGCTATCAACCTGTTTGCAATACTTGTGTGGAGGACATCTTCAGCTGATTTTTATAACTACTCCCTCCCTTCCTTCCTTCCTTCCTTCCTTCCTTCCTTCCTTCCTTCCTTCCTTCCTTCCTTCCTTCCTTCCTTCCTTCCTTCCTTCCTTCCTTCCTTCCT
>RAHM01000519.1:133866-154509 GCA_003713295.1 Parotia lawesii | reverse complement strand
TTCCTTCCTTCCTTCCTTCCTTCCTTCCTTCCTTCCTTCCTTCCTTCCTTCCTTCCTTCCTTCCTCCCTCCCTCCCTCCCTCCCTTCCTCCCTCCCTTCCTTCCTTCCTTCCTCCCTTCCTTCCTCCCTTCCTCCTTTTTCTGCCAGATTCGTAATCCTGCATTGCTCCTTCCAGTCTCCAGCAAACAGCATGCTTCCTACAGTGCCAGTTCTACATGGGCTCCTCACAGTGGGACGGAGAGATGGTGTCTCTAAAAATTAAACCATCTAAGGATATATCCTTTTAGTGCTCAGTCCACACATTTTCTTTCATGATTTTTCACTGTGAAGAGTTTGCAGTTATTTTCTTCCATCATTCTGATCTTTCACTTTGCTGTAGCAAGATGTGGAATAGGAATTCCGAACAGCCCTCATCAATGCACCTCAAGAACCATTTTATGACCCTCATATAGCAAGAATTACAAGACTGTTTTATTTCCTGTTTAAGACAAATTAACTGTTGTATGCTCTAATCAGGACACAAAGGATCCCAGATCTTGTCTGGAAGTATGTGGAGGTTACTGAGAGGTTGTCCAGATTGATGGTTGCACTGAGTATATGACCTTAGAATGAACCTTGACAAAGCTTTGCTCTTTGTGCATTTGGCAGTCTGTATTTGGAAAGAATCAATTGTTTACATTCAGCATATTAAATGTAAGGCATATKCTTTCCAGAGACTTGGATCTTCTTTGTATTTACAGAATAAAATCTTCATCAACCATGTTTATATTGCTTATATAAATTATTCTACAACTGTTTCCATCTGCTTTAGAATGCATTTATTTATTTAGAAAAATATGTTAATCAGCACATGCTCGCCCCTGGTTTTCTCTTCTAGATTGTATACCCTCATCGTCATCACTGTGACAAGGGTGATGAGCAATAATTATATCTTGGATGGTAAATCCATGACAGTTTTGCAAGACTGCTTTATACTTAAGCTCCACTTAAATCCCGGCTCTCTCAGGAGCTAATAATTCCATTAGCGTATTTTTATTTGGATTCTGTACATGTATTGCAGACATTTATATGTGTGTGTACATACATAAATACATACATCAGGGAGAGACAACAGGAGAGAGAAGAGCAGATTTTCATACCACGGGGTACATGCTTTTACAGAAAGCACTCAGGCACACAACAGATAATACCACAGACAGCAGAGAATTATTGTCATTAAGAGGGAATGTACAGGTCAGAGTAAGCACTTGCTATGACCAGAACAATTTCTTTTACTAAAAAGTGCCTAAAACCCCTTGCATTGTTATTATTTATTAGACATCATGATATCACAGTGGCTAATTCATGTTAATTTGTCCAAAGAGCCCTCATTAGAAAGTTTTCATCTGGATATGTTTTCAGTAAAGCCTAGCCTCCCAAGCAAACCAAAATCTTCCCTCTGCTGTCAATAGCCAATTGTCTACCAAGACAGCTTTTATTGAAAATGAAATGGAACTAACAAATCTTGTTCTTGGAAAGAAAAAGACTTGTATGTGCTAGGTTAGGTTCTGATGTTAATTTTTTTAAGTATGCTTTTTAAAAAGTATTATTTATTTACTAGTTTGCTAGGAAAATAAATAACTGGGGGTTTTGCCATCCTATTCCTGAATCAAGCAAAGAGTTTCTACTTTGCTTATTTGTATAAGACTATTAATATTAGTCTATTTATGGACTTAGTGTGAATAAAATGACAAAAACAATTTAATAGTATTTATATAATTTTTTAGATTTATTTACTTTGCGTAAATATTTTCAGTACAAATACACTTATCTGTACATGCATAAAGGTGTAAAAATCAGTTCTCATCTGTTTACAAAACTAGAAAGTATTGCAGCTGCTATAAAGTTTGAAATAAAGATCAAGTAGCTGAATGAGATCTCTCAAGAAGGATTTTTCATCAATATTCTGGATAATAAAACAGAGAAATAAATAACTGAACATGTATAAGCTATAAATAGCAATGCCTGTAAACCAAGTATCTACCATAGTTTTCAAGGCAACAGTTTTCCTTAAAGACTTTTTCAAATCAAAAGACCGTAATTTAGCAACACTGTCAGGACACAGGGCTGGATGATGGCCAGCAGTAAAGGCTGTTCAAGTGGCAAGAGAGGCTGGAACCCATTTGAACAACGCTCAAATTCAGACCAATTAGGAACCAACTGTGGTCCAAAGCCAAGACAGGCTGAAGAGCAGGTTTATATCCTGGACACAAGTGGGGAAAAAAATCTGTGCTGGGTGGGCCAGAATTAGACTTTGTTTGCCTTCACTGGAAACATATGTAGCCAGCATGAGGCTGTATGACTCTACAAAGTCATGCATGGAAAATGTTTTTAAAAATAGTGGTTCTAAGCATTTTTGTCATATGTTATTTTCAACAGAAAGTTTTCTGAGCTAAAATCAATCATCAATAAATAAGTGGAAGAACTAAAAGGGGAAAAAAGCACGATAATGCAGCTTTTTTTCTCCTCAGCTTACTAGACTTCTTTATCATGGGTCTAAATGCATCAGCAAAGCTTGCTTTGCTTTGAGAAATGAGGATAATTAAAACTATTTCAAAAAATGAGCCTAATTAAAAGCAAGGAAATATTTAAAATATCTGTTCTGACACAATAATAGTTTGATGGAGTTTAAATGAATCATTGCAAAGTATATTCCAGCCAAAACATGTTTCACCAATTATTGTTGTGGGTGGAATGGTGCCCATAGATCTATAAATATTTGTTAGAGAAACGGGCTGTATTAACAACTTACCACTCTCAGCCTTTCTTTCACTCACGAAGATCTCAAGCTTACCTAAAATCTGTGTTACCACAGTTAAGCTCAGATCTTTGGGAATATTAGACTACCACTCAGGTCCAGATTTTTGAACACTTCCACCTGCTATGTGAACATAAAAGTAACAAAAACTCAGCTCATAAACAATCTTTACATGATTGTCTTCTTGGTCACAGAAGCCGTATTTGCCCTGACAAACAGTTCAAAACCCCACTTACTTTACCCATTCAGTTTTAGGCATGACCCAAATACGCAGCTTCATTTCCTGAGGTTCTGAAAGTGTAATTTTTTTTCTCTCATCTGGCTATTCTTAGATTTACATCTCTAATGAACTGTTTTCTCCTCATCTTCCTATACTAAGCGAATCTAGATATTTATGTGCTTCACAAGTGTCTCCATGACTATGTCGTCATGCCATCTTATTACACTTATATGTAAAACTGCTGGAGGTGACGAGAAAATTGGACATGGTTTCCCTCATTAACTTCCCAGAGTGTCTTCTGGAAGTACAATGTACTTTCTCATACCTGCACGTTGCTACCCATCCCTACAAATGCAAGGAAAAAACCCCATCTAAATCATAAATGAAGGAATCACACAGAAATGTAGTGAAAAATCTCTCTGAGTTAATTGCTCAGGGAATCACATTGAGCTTGCCCGAAGAAAAGAGAGTAAAGATTGAGAGCTGTGAGGCACAACACAGAGTGATTAGCCGAACCTGAGCTTTGCTCATACAGAGTTAACTGGAAAGTGTTCATATGGTTTTTGTTTGTGGACAAAGAATAAAAAGTGGCTTTGTAGCACAGTGACATGCTGTGAAACACACTGAAAGTAGCAATGGATAATGTAAAGCTCTCTACAGACTAATTTACATGGAAATCCTATTCAAAGCTGGCTTGGGTATGTCTGCTGGCTTGGGTTTGTGATAGACGTCAAGAGAATAGAAACATGGAGATTGACGGCATCTTAGTGTTTTCAGGTAACTTTTTAAGTAAAGAAGCTTAAAAATATGCATTCCTAAACTCCTGTGAATAATAGTAACAGCTTAGTAGTAATGTTTAGATTATTTTCATACTAAGAACAGACAGCGTCTGTCCAGAACCTCGGTCTGTGTGAGCCTCAAAGAGAAGAAGCACAAAGCCAAAAGTTGGCACTGGACAGGCCTACTCAGTCCAATCCTTGCAAGTAAGCAGTGTCCTCTGCATTTGCAATGGTAGCATGTGAGTTACATGGCATGTCTCAGGCGTTCCTGCACTGCCAGCGCAGGATATTCCCACTTTGTAACTTCATTTCATCATATTTTTAAATGAAGTACATGTCCAATCCTACAGTCTTCAATAAACACCTGTTTGGAATATACTAACTGTTTTTCTTACCTGCTGGCTATCTTATCATGACACTACCTCATTATTTTCTGCAAGATGCATTTTTTTCCATTGTAAAAATTATGGTTACAATGACATTAGGAAGATAAAATTGTAGTTCAATGACAGAAATATATCAAGCCCCTAGCAACAGAACCGTGTACTACCTATCATTCACAGAAATCCCTCAACATCAGTCAAATTTTGATGTTTTGGCAGCCGTGGGGTATCTTCTGAACAACAAGTGCTTATTCAATTAAGTTGCAAGAAAGGCATTCTTCGCTGAAGGTGTTTGCACTGTTTGCAGTACCCAAGAAGAGAGGCACTTCCTCAAAAAGTCAGAACCAAATTTATGGCTCCACTTAGACACAGATGAACACAGTTGCAGCTCACTAAGGCTTATCTTCTGAGAAATCCCCTATTGTAAAAAAATTATGAAACAAAAGGTTTTTGTATTCCTACTACATATGACATTAGCTTTTCAAAGATTTGCACCTCCTTTGATTATTTAAATGGATCAATGAATGCATCTTCATATGTTTTGCTCTCAGGCACATGATGTGATTCCAATGGGGTTGTCCTGCGCAGGGCCAGAAGCTGGTCTTCGTTGATCCTTGTGAGTCCCTTCTAGCTCAGAGTATTCTATGATTCTGTGATTCTATGTCAAGCAATCATCCACAGTTGTGATATTTTAGAGTAGATGAAGTGTGTGCAATCCCTCTGCTTTAGCTACATAGTCTTTGAGGAATTTAATTTATCTCTGAAAGAATTGATACATCTTGCATAAGGGCTGTCTCTACCAACTGAAGTGTATTTTTCAAGCAGACACACTTAACTCTATACCTGAGTTGTGGAGTTAGTTCAGTTCAGTATTGCATACTCACCCCTGAACTGTGGTTCTTTTCCTTCTCACAAAGCACTTCCCTTAGAAGTCCTCCCTGTATTTCCCTCTTTGCAGCTGCTTTTCAAAACCTTCCTGTGCTAAAACTTTTAACCAGTGTTAGAAACATTTATTTCCGTCTCATTGCTTCTGGACAGGGAAATATTCAAATGACATCCAACTCAATATATAATGACCTCCGAGACTTTTTATCATTAATAAAAGCTGAAGTTTGCTTGTCCTTTTTAAATTCTTTTGGTGGAGCAGCAAGATTCCCTCGGAATAGATCTATGAGTCTGCTGTCACAGTATGCCTTAAAAAGGAGCATTCCCATGAGCACCTTGAGCCTGTAGGAACTCCTGCTTGAAGTTCTCCTTAGAAGTTCACCATAACTTCCTAGGGCAAATCCCTATTTAAGCTCTCTATGCCCTCTCAGATCAAAAGGTAAGTACCCTTGCAGGTTAATGTGATTGTAACTTTTCACATGCTGTGCTGTAAGTGTACTTGTTTGTGCAAGCTGGAGGAGAAACTCTCTCTGAAGACACTCAAACCCTCCTTTTGCAAGGAGGGAGGGCTGATTTCATAGCCTATTCAGATGTGCTGCGTTTAGGGCAGTCCTGCTCACTGTCTTTATCTGGAAGGTCTTTTTTTTTTTTATTGCTGCAAGAGAACCATCTCAGTTATTTATCTGTAGGCATAAGGGCAACCTGGTACTTTAACATGAGGACTTTGACTATCTTGCACTCTAGGAGTGTAATTGCTCAGAGTTGTCACAGGGCTGTAATGTTTGTACCTCCCAGCTCTCAGAGTACTGATGCACAGTGCTGCAGTCCTTTGAATTAGCACCAACACCTGTTCCTTGCCTACTGAAAAGTGCTTGGGTGTAAGAACCTCTCATGGTCCTTCCTATGGTACATTACTAGTCTGAAAAGATTTGAAACGTACTCCCTAATTAGGGTCTGATCCAAACCTACAGGTGTGAGCCAATATGTTCTCACACAGGCTTCAAGAGACTGCCAGACCAGGCTGCAAGTTTCTCCTGGACAATTTAAAAATAGTCTTTTTCTGCCTGCTTGTCTTCCCATTTGAGCTTTAAACTGTCTTTATAGAAATTTCTCACTTGACTAAGAAAATGACTTATGCAATCTACCAGATAATTATCTAAATGCTATGTCAGACTGGTCTCCTTCCTGCCCATATCCCAGACACTGGACCTTGGATGTAGATGATTATATTATCTAGAAATGATTCCTCAGAGAATGAACTAGAAATTTGCTACTGATGGGATAGCAGTTGCTTCTGGAAAGTATATATCTTACTTTTTCAATGGAGATGCTAATAATAATCTAAATTTTAGATACGTAGGGATTTCATCACACAACCGATTGTTCAGTTTTCCAAGGTTAAGCTTCTTCTTAAACAAAAGGTGTCCATGATTTTGGTGGGATGTATTATTCTCTGTATAACTCCAGAAAAAAAAAACCTTAAAAATTCATTTGTCTACAGTATGTTACAGATATAAGAAGAGTAGAAAGATTATGCATTCCCACAGGAGAATAAATCCTATGCCAAAAATCATTGTATTATACTATCGTGATATATGAAGACCGGAGGTTTTGAATAAATGATGAATAATTTCTCTACGTATGTGTGGAGTGTAGAAAAAAAGAAGGTTTTCTTTTATCTGCTAGGGCAACTTATGAAATGATCCATACCAACTGTTAGGATCATGAAGTCTGTCTTTACTCATAATATAAATTAGAGAATATAATTGCATGTTTTCTACATCCAGATGAGAAATTTGCAGCTGAAAGAAAACCTGACTGTTGGAATGAATTTCAGCTTTCACCTGGCAACCTAAAGAAAACTGCTCCTCATGAGGCATCTCACTTGCTGCTTTCCTTATAGCATCTTTATTGTGATTTCCTTTCTTTTTACACTGATGTTCTAAAAAAGGCCCTGCAACCAGCTGTTGTGTTGAGAATATGTAAACACAAAATATATGATCTGTATTTATCCAAAATATTGTATTTCTATGCTTTGAAACTATGACTGTATTAGAAAACTGAAAGTTTTAATGGAAAAATACATTTTGAAAGTTGCCTTTGAAAACACACTGAATAAATCTTCGAGTTGTGATGGTTTCACTGCCTGAGTGTTCAGGATAATAGCAAGAAACTTAGCTTTACCTTATTCTTCTTATTCTTTGAAGTGGTGTTCAATGATCTTAGAATACACCTTTTTTACAGTAAAATCCATACAAGCCCCTTGTCTTGTGCCTTTCAAACCATTTCCCATCTGATATGACCACTCCAAAATACCTCATTATTTTGGTCCTAAAGGAGGTACTTTAAAGACTCCTTGGACCCATACATTACTTCTTCCTAAGTGATATATGTAAAAAAGCCTTAAAGCCATTTGATAAAAATTGCTGCTTGTTTTCCCTTCCTGTTTCCCTCTCTCATAGTCATGTTAAATAAAAATGTGGGAAAATTCAGATATGGCTTCTCTGGTTTCTTCTGGAGAGCTCATTGGAGGATTCGAAGATGTAGTCTGTAAGCATATAATACATAATTCAAATGGCAGAGAATGATTAACCTTAACAAAGACCATCTTTTACACCTGAGTGTTTCTAAGGCCCTCACATCAAATAATTGTGGGGGGGAAAATTTTAAAAGGAGTAGCAAAGATACTTCTTTCTATGACAGTACTATGAATTTTTCAGTCAGCAGAGGAACTTCTAACAAAAGCATACCTAAGACAAGATTTTGAATTTATAGACAAAATAAAACCCCCAAAGAAACACTTTCTTTTAGTATTCTTCCCATAGACACTTCTTACACACCACAAATGAAAAAAAAAAAAAAGAATCTAGTATGTTTCTTTCCCTCTACAAGTCATCCCTAAGACAGATTTCTCTACAGCATAATCTTACTAATGCAGGTTTACAGACACACATTTTATGCTCGCCAGAAAAGCATAGTTGTGTCTCTTCAGCTCCTAGAAAAGATTTAATAGGAGATGCCAGAGCTTAGTTGTAGAATCACAGAATCATAGAATCATAGATTAATTTGTATTGTAAGAGACCTTAAAAACCATCTAGTACCAACCCCCCTTACCCTGGACCAGGTTGCTCCAAGCCCCATCCAACCTGGCCTCAAACACTTCCAGGCATGAGGCATCCACAACTTCTCTGGGCAATATGCACCAGTGTCTCACCACCCTCACAGTAAAGAACTTCCTCCTAGTATCTAACCTAAACCTAATCTCTTTCAGTTTGAATCCATTCCCCCTTGTCCTGTCACTCCTTGTCAAAAGTCCCTCTCCAGCTCTCTTGTAGCCTTTTTTGGTACTGGCATGAGCTATATTACTAGGTCATCCCGAGTTTCTAAAAATACTGCACACTAGAAGAAAATTAGAAAAAAAGAAAAAAGAAAATAAACCCCTTTTTAGGAAGGATGTTGCGATGCTGAAGCGTGTCCAAAGAAGCACAACAAGGCTGGCGAAGGGTCTGGAGCACAAGTCTGGTGAGGAGCACCTGAGGGAGCTGGGGTTGTTGAGCCTGGAGAAAAGGAGGCTCAGGGGAGACCTTATCACTCTCTACAACTGCCTGAAAGGAGGGTGTAGCCAGGTGGGGGTTGGTCTCTTCTCCCTGGCAAACAGTGACAGGATGAGAGGACAAAGCCTTAAGCTGCACCAGGAGAAATTTAGGCTGGACCTTAGGAAGAAGTTCTTCACAGAAAAGGTGATTTGGCATTGGAATGGTCTGTCCAGGGAGGCAGTAGAGTCACTGTCCCTGGATGTGTTTATGAAAAGACTGGATGTGACACTCAGTGCCATGGTCTAGTTGACAAGGTGGTGTTGGGTCATAGGTTGGACTCAAAGGTCTGCTCCAACATAGTTAATTCTGTGAAAATAAACATAAAATTCAGTTAGAAAAAGTGTATTTTGTGAGGTTTTTTTGTCTTTTCTTTAATTGTATTATTTGATTTACTCAGGCTGGAATGAAGACAGTGGTTAAAAGGATATGGCATCATAAACTATGATTCGCACAGCACTATATTCAGCTACATATAGCTCAGGTAAAATTGGATGAAAATTCAATCTTGATTCTGTCTCACTGATCCTCATCAGCTCCACTGAAGCCTTCTGACTTTGGGGTTATACTGAACCGCACTAAAATAAATATATACTAGTCACACATAAACAGGAAGAGTTTCCTACACTTCATTTGAATATTAATCTTAATTTTCAACACCAATTTAATACTTTATTCTGTCAAATGTTTGTTTACTGTATTTCTTTTAATGTGGTCTTCCCATAGCTGCTTTGTAGCTACTAATTTTAATTGAAGTAACAAAATCTCATTATTGTCTGCATAAAAAGTGGTCAGGTGTGATGTATTATTCTGCTCAGTATGACTACATACAAAATGCAGCACTTCTTTCCCCAGAATGTCAGAAGAGGTGCAGTAATAACTCATTACAATCCTTTATTTTGAAATGAGCCTTATGAAAAACCTTTTAAGAAATTTTGAAGTGCATATTTATCAAGAGTAAAGTGTTTGCTGGCTTAATATTTGTTTACTTGATGAGAGGAAGAAGGGACCTTGCCTGTTTCCCTATGGGCAGAAATTACCACATCATCAAGCCATTACCTGGTGCATGCAATTAATGTATTTGCAGTGTTGAAACCAGGTAAAAAGGAATTCTTTGTCCTACTGAGCAAACACAGTGTCAGGAGCCCTGAACTTTTTTCATGGGAAGTAATAAGAGAGTGACTCAGCACACCCAAGAGTTGTTTTCTGCTAGGATGTAGATTATTAGCTGGTTGTTATTAATCTAGACCTTAAAGCAACTTCATTAATAGAATAGGTTTTCACATAAAATCAATCACTCTAGCAATGGGACTAATCCAATACATTTTCTCAATTACAGATAATAGAAGGAGAAAAGAAAATCTGCTATTGGGTAAATGCCTTACTTTTTTGTAACTTTGAAGGGAAAGTTAGGGTGGACTGATAAATAAGTTGTTAGGCCAAAAAATAAGGGCGTCTCTGCATTCTGCTTCATATTAATGGAGGCTCTTCAACAGATATTTTAATGGTAAACTGTTAGATAATATTTAATCTTTTTTACTAAGATATTTCCACGATCCAAATTTATATAGTAATTCTGAATGGACTGCAACAGCATCTAGAATGGTATCTCAGATGTGACTCATTGAATTATACCATTTTAGTAAATGTAACAATTTCCCTGATTTTCATTATTTCTCAATTAACATGTTTAGCTACCTAAATAATTAAGGTTTTAAGGAAATGGTTTAACAAATTTGACGTAGTGCTAGGTGCAACATCACTCTAGTGGAGAATATTTGTCAAGTGTTCACAGATTGAAAATTCACTTCCATTTCAGTGACAAAGCTCCTAATTCAAAGCTATTTGACTCCATGAACTCAACTCATGCAAAGACTTACAGAACACTCAGCCTTGGAGGGTTCATGGCTAACAGAAATCTTGTGAAATACTAGCAAGTTAAATTGTCCTCTCAAGATCTGCCTCATTCCAGGTAACTGCTAACCCTCTCTGATGTCTCTCCATGCCAAACCAGCATCTTGTATGTGAAGGATTTACTAAAAGACTTCGAAACACTCTTGGGTTACATTTTCATGGGTGGAACAGTGTAGAAATTGGCACTTGACTGACATTCCAAGCTGCACTGATAGAACCAGCAAGCATGGGAAGAATAGTCAAGATCAGAACTGCAGCATGTCTCTTACACTGTAAGAGACAACCAGAAACAAAATAAGGTCTAATATTTCTGCCCCTCTTCTCCATGCATCATGATATCCCGCCTCCTACCTATACGGATTATTCCTCAGAAAGCCAAACCAGTAAATTACATAATTGTTAGTTTTTCTTATTATGCTTCTGTGTCCCAGTAGTATTGATACATAGAGGAAGTGAAAGTGGTTTGTTTTTTTTTTTTTTCTGAGCAAAGTGGTATATTCAGCCTCAACACAGCCTCTCCCTTCAGGGAAAGTGGTTCTCACAAAAAACGGATGGCACAATGGTAAAGGCCGGAAACTCAGGTCACATTATTGTCTAAGATGTTTTTTGTTTTCATTTAGTAGGAATATGATAGGTTAATCAAATCAGCTGGGAAAATCCTGTGGTGCTGCTGGTGGAGAATGTTATTTAGTCTGGTAATCATAGTTGCTCAGAGCTCCTGGTACTTTAGACTCACTAATAGTGAAGAGCAGCTCTGGGGGACAGTGAGGTATACTAATATACAGGCAGAAGAATTGCATATGGGCTTATTCAGCTACTCACCACATAAAGCATATTTTTCAAGAGTCAGACACAGAGATGCAATATCATGTGAGATTCCTTGGCAAGCTATTGAATAAAGAGGTTAGGGAAAGGCAGAAACCTTCACACTTATGTGTAGACTCCATACTAGTGGGAACTTATGGGAAGGTGGAGAAAAAGTTGGGTTTTGTGTTTTTCCTAAAAATTAGCCTGGCATTTTTTCTGCCTGGATCATCATCTGCAGTACCTCTTTCTGCTGCCACTCAGATTTCCATTCATTAATCAATTTAACCTCAAAGTGGAAAGGGGACAAATACAAATGCACTCATTGTCCACACTGTAATAGAATTAGGAACCTCAAAATATTTCCTACATTTTAATGGAGTTTGTTACATGGTGCTGTGCAGTTGCCCACTTCTCTTCTAGAAGTTCTTTAGCCTGAGGAAAGTGGAAGATCAGGGATTTTTTTTAAGCTCAAAAATGCAATGCATCAATGCCAAGGTTGTGGCAGAACAACAGTAATGTTAGAAGAGAGGCAGTTTAAGTTTACACCCCATCCTCACTGATGCTTTTGTGTAGAAGAGGAGGAAAGAAGACATGGGATCACATCTTTAATTCTGCAATCTACATATTTGCCTTGAATACAGAGTTCACAGCCAATATAGTATATTTTCTTGAAACACATATCATCTGTCCTACAGGAAAAGGAACTAGAGGCACTACCTTATGGGGTAGTTTTTCATGGGTCTTTGTATATTTACTTACGTTTGTAATAAGTTGACGCTTTACTGTGCCTTAATTATGTCTCCCCGGATGGGGGAGAATTTCCAGAGGCCTTGCCTGGGCTCTGCAGACGAATGGGACTTTTCCACGCGTCTTACTTTCCTATAGTTGTTTATTAAGTCTTATCAGAATAAGCAGAGCCAGAGACAAGACTCTCCATACAGAATGCAAAGGAAAAGCCGAGTTATCAAGGTAACACCGTTCTTTTAAAGGTAAATTACCCACTGAAAGCCCAAAACGAAAGTTATTTTTACTTTTATACCAATGTTCAATAAATCTTTCTGTCACATGAAAGGAACTGCGGCATTTTTCACCCAATCCTCTCAATCCACTTTTGCCACAGAACATGGGGTTGTAGAAGATGAAGGAGAAGGTCTGGAGAACAACAACAATCCTCCATCTTGGAGTTTTTGCTTCTTATCTATTTACTATATTAACAAACCCAACACCTCTAAATTTTCACCCTGTGACAATCTTATATAATGTTCTATCACTTAGTTCACACCAGTGTAGATTCTGCTTCTTCCCAGAGGGTAGGTAATTTACTCCATGGACAAGGGTCAAAGACAGGGTTGTCCAGGGGGGTAGAACCCCCCAAAACAGGCAGAGAAATGTTCCCTGCACTTTGGACTCCAACATAAGTCTATTACCAATTTATAGTACTTCCCAATCATTAAGATTTGCAGATAGTTTGAATCTGATTTCTGCCATAGATGGTCAGGATATGCTTCTAGGAAATATGTACAAGGAAGTTACAGTATGACAGAGAAAATACATTTTTTTGCCTCTGTACTAGTTTGAAAACAAACAGTGGGAGGCACCAAATCAGAATAACAGTTTAATACGGAAATTAAAGAAAAAGGCAGAAAACACTGGGTCAAACTGACAGAGTCAGGGTGGCAGTACCAATCTGATAAGATGGTGGCTGCAGTCCTCCTGAAGTGACGGATGTGGTTCTGTCGAAGCAGTGATCCTGTAGAAAGGGTCTGCTCTTCCTCAGAAGGTCCAGTGATGGCTATGTAGCTCCTGTCCTCTGGGAATCCAGTGGAAAGGGTGTCTCTGGTGTTCAGAATCTCAGATTATATCCAGGATGGAATGCTTGGTTCCTCTTTCTGGGTGGAGCATCTCACAATGGGATGATGAGTCATGTGGCAAGGCATTGATGGGCTCATTAACAGAAGATAGTCTGGAGGGAGGAGGCAAGGAAACACTGCCCCACCTGGTTTCAACAGCTCATGAGGATGGTAATAGAACACACTGCAACCCAGGACAGTCTCCTTTTTCATTAACTTCTATTTAAGTCCTGTTGTTGATGAAAAGGCACATATTGATCTCTATGCACAGGTGGAAGGCTTAGCTTCACTGAAGTCAATGTATGAGCCTGAGAGATACAAGACCAGGAGTTAATTTTCTTAAGCCTTTGCAAAATATGTTTCAACTGGCATGAGTGTTCTTAGAGTCTCAAGTACGAGGAGTTCAGAGCAGCACCCATGGCACCTGGGTCATGCTGCCTGGCCCCACAGCCCAGGGGTGGGTACGTCAGCTTGGTACTCAGTCTGAGGTGACTGACTTCTTTACTACAGGAAACATTTCATGCATGTGGCCATATTCACAACACCTTGCCATATAATCACAACTCCATACATTGAATATTTAATTTTATGCACGCACTTCAGTGTTCTAAATATTAGAAACTGATTCTAAATATTAGAAACTAAATATTAGAAACTGATTTAGCCTAGGTTTTTCCCTGGATTAACTGTCATTTTATATATTAGTTTTTGCTGACCAATAGAAGCTTATTTTTCTTGCTTATTCAGCTGTATTTATTTTGAAAGGACTACATATAGGAGCAAAGTAAGCACTTCATAACATTAAAAAACCCTAAAATTAGGACTGTGAAACCAAAGGGAATCTGAGCTAGAATCAAGGACGAGCATCCTCTAGATATTCATAAAATTCCTCGAGCACAGTATTTTGTTCTGTTACTGCAGTCCAACCCATGTGTTGTTTTATGCCATGCTCAGAAGTCCCTGTTGCTCTAATTCCATGACTCTACATCTAATGGTTTCTGCACAGCACCAAAAGAAGCAGGGAAGGGCAATGCAGAGCAAACTTCAGGGTTTCCCTGTGTGTTTGATAATAGTGAGAACTTGAAAACTTTTCTCTCTTCCTGTCTCTCTCTTCCCACAAACTAGCATACAACTGCAGGAACAGGCAGTATTTAGACACAATCTACCATCAGAAACTGCATTTTCAGACTTATATCTTTGATTCCTTGTGACTTCACTGTTTCCAAATTCAGAGTAATAGAATCTGAAGCTCATTAGTAGACATATTTTTTCCAGAATTCAATATTTTGTGTTTGAAAGAGATTGTACTTGCACATATAAGTTCTTCAGGGGGACCTTAGAGCACCTCCCTGTATTGCAAGGGGCTCCAAGAGACCTGGAGAGGGACTTTTGACAAGGGCATAGAGTGATAGAAAAAGTGAGAATGGCTTCAAATTGACAGAGGTCAGGTTTAGATTAGATAGTAGGAGGATGTTCTTTGTTGTGAGGCTGGTGAAGCACTGGCACATGTTGCCAAGAAAAGCCATGTATACCCCACTCCTTGGAAGTGTTTGAGACCAGGTTGAATGGGGCTTGGAGCAACCTGGTCTAGTGGAAGGTGTTCCTGTCCAGGGCAGGGGATTTAAGGACCCTTATGAGCCAAACCATTGTATGATAATCTGATTTTTTTTGATTCAAAAATATATAGATTCAAAATTCTGCACTGAGTTTTAGAGGCTGTTTTGGGTGTGTCAGGAGTGCAATGCAAACACATCCATAAATGTTAAGAAACTGAAGCAATGCCTGGCATACAAGCATTAGCTAAGTTTTTGATGCAGAGACACTAGTGTCAGATACTGCTGATCTAAAAGCCTCACAACATTTTTCAATCTCATTATTGAGATAATGGTGTTAAAATCTGGTGCTCTTTTAGCTGGAGTTCAGGCACCTCAACTGTGGGCAAATAAAAATTTCAGAATTAGGATTTGGGTTATGCTCAAATATAATCATAATTTACTTTCCAACCTGCTGTTTTAAGAAGATTCCTGTACCAGTTTAAGACATAGCTGTAAAATTAGGCTCGGGCTTTGGTCAGTCCGGTGTGAGTGCTTCATAACAGTTTGCTGAAACAACAAAGGGAAGGTGAAGCAAACGACGAAAGCATCAACAAAAAGATTGACCAGCTACTTCTTATGAAGCTCAGTTTAACTGGATTTGTGCCTCACATGAGAGTCTCTGGCATTTAGAAAAGTACTTAGGAATGTATGTAGAAATACATGTAGGACTTTGAAGGTATTAATAAACCTTGTTTGAAAAATGGCTTTAGCTATAAAAACATTATCAAAGCCAAATCCAACAAATTTGCTATTGTTTTGTGTATTTGCTTGCCATCATCTGGAATTAAAAATCTACTCTAACAATCCTAACCATGTGTGAAAATATGACAGTCAAAATTTTAAGTATTTTATTCACTTGCTGTCAGGACCCTGCATACAGAGGAATACTAACATATCTTCAGCTGTTTGGAGGAGGAAGTGTTCTTTCTCACATGGCTTTATGTCTCTGGGCTGAAAGGGGTTTCATTCTTAAAAAATGTATTCTTTGGTCAGACTTAAGATCCTTACTGAGTCGGCTTATTCCACATCAGCTGATTCAGAGCTGTATTAGTAGATCAAGAAGTAGAATGAAATGTCATATTTCAGAACACAGGAAATCAGCTGCTAAAATAAAAACATGTTAATATATGAACTGATTTTCTGTAACACTGAATTCCTAGTGAGGTTGATTGGAGCTATATTGATTTGCATCTTTAAATATCCAAGGTAACATTCTATGGCAATCAATTACAAAACTTTTTCTGATTTTAACAGAAGAAAATTCTCTCTTACTTTCACTCTACATGTTAGGCATTCATACTTTGAAATATAATGTGGAAATATTTTATAATCATTTAGAAAGATGAAGGTCTGACTTAGAACTATGAACTAAAGCAGGACAGAGCCTTCCAATGTCTTGGGTACACATATCCTAATGGAAGTGAAAGGTCAACCAGTTAAAACCTCACATGATCCTTGCTGAAAGTGTCTAGTTTGAGGAAAAGAGATGAAAATGTGACAATGGTTTATAAATACAAATATTTTTTCCAGGCTTCTGAAATTTTCACTCTTCATGAGATGTTATTTTTCCTGACTTTTTCTTTGGAAGAAAATTATATAAGTATTTCCAAGTAATACACAGGAATCCCACATGGTCCTGTTGGATTGCAGTGAGGTTAAATGCATCAGAAAGGGGCATTGTCTAAAGCCTGCATCAAGAGAGAGATATGTGTGCTGTGATACTATAGTTGTGTTATACCCACAGAACTTACCCATACTTGTTGCCATGCTTCTCTTTAGTTTAGGGAACAGGTGGCTTCACTGTTAGTAGGCACCATGGCTGAACAGGAGATGATCTGAAGAAAATGCAAAGGAATTGAATTTTAAATGCTGTGAAATAATCCAGAAATCTCAACAGGGGCTTTATACTCATCTTTCTCACCTTTGTGTGGAGCTACTTCAAAATATACATGATACTAGGCAAGGCAATTCTTTCTACTTCTTGGAAAAGTTTACACAATAAATATGCATCATGTGTTGCTAAAAAGTAATATAGTAATATAATTAACAGGAATTGTGTTGCAACGACTGTTGTATAATTCCTTACTAGGGATACAGTTTTTGAGGTCTTCATTGCACAAATTTTTTCCATTAGTTATCTTTCTAAAATATACACAGAAAGTATGCGAAGGTTGTATGTGTTTCAGACTGACAGATTTAATATTTTACTTTTCATATGAAAAGGTATGAACATATCACAACTTTTTTTTTTTTCTCAAGGTCCTTTAGGAGAAGAACTATTCCATTTTAGTCAAACCAAATTTTTTAAAAATATGCTTTTTTCTTAGTGTTTCTTTGGTCTATATGCCAAAATGAGCTGCAATAAATAGCAATATTTTGATGTGAGGTTGTTGTAAAGTCTGGCATCCAGTCAGTTCTGCGTCACATTATGAAAGGGTGAGAAATAGAAGAAAACTACAGCTGTGAGTTCCCAAATAACAGATCCAGCATTTTACTGCACAAGATTCACATGTCAGAAGCTGATCTAGCACATCCACCTGCAAAATGTCATAGATAACAACTTTTCAGTGAACAAAGGGATATTTGTCTTTACGATTTGCTCAAACACAGAGAAAACTGTGATGATCTTAAAAGTCCCTTCCAAATGAAATAATTCTAAAAGGTATCCAGGAAATTCTGCAAGAATACTGAATGGCTTGGGAGATATGAAGACCTCTTTTTGTAGTGAGCAGAATAGTTTAAACCTGTCAAATTGCAAAGGAACTGCATCATATGTTATTTCCCATGTAGCATATATCCTACTGCAGGGAAAAAATACTTGGTTTGTTAAAAATCTTAATGTTTTCTGTCTTTTTAGTTGAAGGGAGCATGTGTCTCCCATTTCCCACAACACTTTAATGTAGTCACCTGGGGCATGTATTTCAAAAATTGTTAAACATACATCTAGAGATGATATCTACCTCTCTTTCTTGAGGATGGGACTTGTGCCTGCACTGTCCCACTAGAGCAAAGCTGTGATGTGGGAGTAGGGTGGCTGGGCAGTGGATGCTTCTCCAGCCCTCCCTGAAGGGAACGAGGACAAAATTTTGTGTTTGACCTGGGAATGAGAACTGTCACTTCCTCTGCTGAGTAACTTGCTGCTGATTTGTCCATGGCTTTCTCAAGGATAGAGCTTTGAGACCCAGGTACGAAGATCTGCAGTACTTGAGACTGGCAGTGGCAAGTAAGGGGATCAGCATGATTAGTATCTGTGGCAGGACATCCTCCTCTTTCTCATGGCTGGAGCATTTGGAAGAGATAACTCAGGCCAGATTAACAGCCCAGCAAGGGGTCAGAGAGCCCAGCAAGGGGTCACCTCCAGGCACCCAAGAGTCTGAGCCCCAGCCCTGAGTACACATCTTGGTATGAGAGCAGATGTGGAAAGAAATAAAAGAAAACAAACATCGGTGACCAAAAGACATAGTTCTTACGTCTATGAAAGCCCACACAAGTTGTCACAGAGGCAGAAGTCCTTACACGCTCCTTGGGAACTTGAGAGACAATTTCTTCCCGAAGCGTGGACGCAACTTCGTGGTTACTTTTCCAGAAATTGACGGAAAGGATTTCGATGTGTGCCCCTTCGACAGTTTGGTGGTGAGAAACATTGGATCCTAAGTCATATTATTTCTTTGCTAGCTGTAAAATTAATAGGTGCCTTTAACCTTGCGTGTATAATACTACTATTCCCTTTTGACTCATCCCTGTGGAGTAATAGTCTTTTTGAAGTCTTATGTCTGTTAGTTTTGTGACTATTAAATAAATAATTCATTCTATAATAGAATCAGCCATTATTAAAGAACTTGCAAATGAGAGTGGGAATTGGGGTGCTGGCCACCTCAATAACGCGAATGCCTGCTGCCAGAGGCCTGGGCAACAGACAGGAGCTGATTTAAGCCCACATCATCCATTCATAGCAGTTTCAGAATTTAGCAGGAGGAAAGTCACTCCTGTTGGAGGAGAAATTTCTTAATATCTCTTACTCTTTACTGTAAAAATTGTGGTGTGTAGCATAACAGTGTCAGCCCGGAGATGGGTCATTACCCAGCATCAGGGAGCTCACTATCCAGGTTTGGAGGCAAAGAAGCACCAATCCAGTCATAATATTAATCTCAAACAAATTATTGGGTTGGAAAAAATATGCCTACCTGTCAGGCACTCCAGGTCTTTTCCTACCACAAGTTTTGAAAATAGGTCCTAACTGTTTCTCTTCCTAAGACTGTCTTTTTTATATTTGCTGAGTGGTCAAAAACCAAAATTAAATAAAAGTGAAAGGAAACATCAGGCCTTGCATGAAATTTGCTTTTCAAGGAATGATCTCCTCTCTTCCTAAAGCAGCATTTGATGAGAAATAAAATGCTGGAGAGTTGTTGTGGTGACCGATTGACCTGTAGTGCAAGAGACAGAGAGTGTTCTTGGTAAGACAGTCTCTGATGCCAAAGATTTATTAGTTATGGTGAGGGAAAGAAGTCTCTCCCAGGATGCCTGTTCAGTTGTGGCAATGTACCCTGGTTCTGATTCCCTGGTTGGCTCTTGGCGTAAGCCACTCCCCTGTACTTAAGATCGACCTGTCACGTGTTGGTCATCTTTTGCCTATGGAAACCTTCACGAGCTGTAGCAATAAACTGCTGTTTATGGAACTCTATGCAAGGACCCTTCTCAGTTCCTTGCCATTGCATTAATGTTACTGAAGTCATCTTTGTGCCTGTGAGTTCATGCATATGAGCCCACAGAGCCAGAAGGGACTCAGTGATAGGTGGCGCCCAATGTGGACTTCCTCGGACCTCCACTACAGCATCTCCAAAGTCTCTGGATTCAAGCCGCATTTGGAGCTGCCACTTTCCCCGAAGAAGCTTCTGAGTTCTATCAGAAACTTCATAAAGGGAGACCAATAGTTTCCTTAGAAGAGGAGACTGGTCTGCAGCTGACTGGACCACCTCAAGAACATTATTTGACCCACTGGTGAGATATGGGTCACCTTTTATCCTTTTTATTTTTCTCTTTTGTCTCAGGGCTGGGAGGAGAGGGAGATGGACGGTGAAATAATCCATCTCCTAAGAGAAGTTCTTCCCCAAGTTCTAAAAACCTTAATTTGTAGAAACTTTCATTTTTCAAAGGAAGATTTAATGCATTTTCTTACTTCACTACTTAACAACTTTAGAGGGAATTTAAAATGCCTTGTCCCTTGGCTGTTTCTGTTGGAAAAAATTTATTTGTTCTACCAGCTAGTTAAAAAGCTCCTACAAATGTTAAAAACAGTTCAAAAAAACCCCCCTATTTGCTCTCCTCTCCTATATCCCTGTTCCCTCTGCCCTGCTCCAAGGGAAACCAGGAGATAGATTTTGTCTCACCGATGAAGGTTGCTACTGTCTCCTTCCTAGCTCGCGGTCTCCTTTGCCCCCTGCCCAAGGGGGTGAAGGCCGAGCCAGCCGGGGTCCTACCCAAAATTTCTCCCCCGAACCTAATTCCACGGTTCTTTCCACTTTAAATTTGCTCCAAGACGAGGGCAGCGTGGTCGATCTTGCAAAGCCAGCTGCTACTTTCACTTTAGATTCTGCTGCTTCTCCCCTAGAATCCCAACATGGCGAAAGCCATGTGCTGGCACTGGTGGGCTTTTTGCCTGCGCCCAGCCCCACTCCGCATCTGCCCCCCCTCCTCTCCTGCCGGTGCCTGCTCGTGTTACAGTGTCCGGCTCCCTCTCCGTCCCCTGCCCCTCCTCTCCCGCCTGATTGTGTTACAGTGCCCAGCTGCCACCATCTCCCTCCCCCTCCAGCTCCGGCTCGT
>RAHM01000519.1:54377-129036 GCA_003713295.1 Parotia lawesii | reverse complement strand
ACAGCCGTGCCTGGAGGTGATGCAGAACAACCCAAGGACCAAAGAACCACAGTCTGGAGATGGAGATGATGTAAACCTCCACTGCAAACACTGACCTGCCATCCCACAACCAGAGCTGTGACCGGATAAGTTTACACCCCTGACGTGTTCCCATACCCCTGTTATCATTCCCCTTTTTTTCCAGCTTCTTAGTTAATAAAGAAAGGGGAATGTAATGAGGGAGAGAATGGAAGGTTCCCCCTGAAAATTGCAAATTTTTAACTCTGTTTAAAACCCTAGCAGAAACACCTGCCAACCGACACTCCATCAGGAAACCCAGCATTTGTCCCTCCACCAACCTCTGGATGTTCCTGATACCACTGGCAGCGGAGGCTTGAACAGTACTGCAGCCAAAAAGAGACCCTGGCAAGGACTACCCCCCTCCACGAGAGCATCCATACCAGTGTCCAGACAAAAAAAATCCCCTGAAGGATTTGAGGACTTGCTGGGACAATGGGTTGTGGGTGTCTCTGATTGTTTTTGTTGTTTTATGTATATTTGGTTGTTTGGGGTGTTTAATTCTGGGATCTCTGGGAGAGGCCTCTTTAATTAATACAGAGAAGAGGAGTTGTGGTGACCGATTGACCTATGGTACAAGAGACAGAGAGTGTTCTTGGTAAGACAGTCTCTGATGCCAAAGATTTATTAGTTATGGTGAGGGAAAGAAGCCTCTCCCAGGATGCCTGCTCGGTTACGGTAATGTACCCCAGTTCTAATTCCCTGGTTGGCTTTGGTGTTAGCCACTCCCCTGTACTTAAGATCGACCTGTCACGTGTTGGTCATCTTTTGCCTATGGAAACCTTCACGAGCTGTAGCAATAAACTGCTGTTTGTGGAACTCTGTGCAAGGACCCTTCTCAGTTCCCTGCCATTGCATTAATGTTACTGAAGTCATCTTTGTGCCTGTGAGTTCATGCATATGAGCCCACAGAGCAGAAGGGACTCAGTAATAAGGTACTTGCAAAGCCTTTTACAAACTACAGGGAAATAGATACTCAGTGATAATTAGAAGAAAGAAATTAAATGTTTTGTGCAAGTGTTGGAAGTGACTTGTCTCCAGCCATAGATATCATCTCTCTGGGATCTCACTGAGAGAAATATGTGCAGTGAGGGTGTTTCCATCACAGCCCCACCCAACACAGTAGAGTTTATCCTGCATTTTGTCATAACAGCCAGCAATCCTCAGGCACTGCCAACTGGCCAGGTGCAAACCCAGCTCATTGTAGCTATCTCTGTTTGGGTGGCAACTCATTCATATACCTGCCTGAAACTACGGATTTAGCAATACCTTTTTATTTTTTTTTTAGCTGTCAGATTTTGCTTGCCTTGAAATCCACACTACTGCTTACTAGAGCAGAGCTGCTCATCCCCATTCAGCTTTGCTCAGCATACTACACCTCATCCCATTGCTTCAGCAGTAGCCACCCTCTGATCAACTGGCAGATGCCCTAACAAGGAACTTCATACCATAGGTGGCCTTGGCTTTACTCCTATTTATACTTCTGCAGTACTTTGATACAAAACACAAATGCTGCTTTTCTTATGATGAGGTATGGTAGACATCAAATGTGTCTGAAAGGATCATCATGGGAATCCTCACCTCCTAAAGTACTCAGGAACTTCAGACTGTACATTGTGTTTGTGCTTTTCAGTGTTGTTAGCCTCCTAATATCACCATACATTAGCAATAATATTTATCATCTTGTCAGCCAGTCAGTGGCAACAGGCTGAATGAAAGGAGTCATTTGTTAGTCAGCATAAATTACAATCATTGGGAAATCAAGCTGGGAGACGATTATTTAGTGAATTTTTATTATCCAAATGTGCACAGGCTATTTATACCTAATTCTTTTACATGATTTTGCCTGTGTAAAAAGGAAGAAAATAAAATTTTCTTATTCACAATTTAAGGTCCTTTTCAATCTGTTAGAACAAAGTAAATAAGGAATCTGGGTCAGCTGTGTTTTACCTCTATATTAGTAAACTTAGATTAATTTTGCACGGCAGAGACAGTGCATCTAGTATCACAATACTGTTGTGAACCTGAAAAGAGAGATTTGTGGGAATGGCATTGGCAACAAGTGCCATTATAAAAGAAAATATTTTCTTTTCTTGTAGAATATTGACATGTAGAAAGACACATCGGCAATTATAAATTCTCTATTCAAACCAAATCCACTTTCTTTTTCAGTAAAAATAAATATAACACGGGTGTTCAAAGGACTGTTTGCAGCTCCAAAAGTGCTGGACAAATTCACTGAAGCTTCTGATGTTTCACCAAACAATGACCTCAGTGTGGTGTTTTTGCTACTTCAGATTTATTTTCTGTGTTTTTCACTCACTTCCCTGGGAAAAAACCCCCAAATTTAAAAAAAAAGGGGGGGGGGGGACGACGACAGGGGGGGGACCATGGGGCAATGGGAAAAGCAAAACAATATAAAACAAACTGGGAGAAAATATTTAATTTAACTTTTAAATTAACAAAATTAGGCCAGTTTCAGTTAAAAAAAAATACTCAATGCCACTGAGTTCTGTCCATGGCAGGGGACTGGACCTAAATAACCAGTAAGATCACTTCGAACCCAAACCATTTTATGATTCTATGACTCTGTGAAGTAAGAAAGAAAGAGCCTGCAAAACTTTCCATGGTGTGAAAATTTGCTTTTGAAGGTATCCTTGTGTTTCCAGTCCACAAGTTCACAAGGTGCTGCAGGCCACAAATCCCATGCAGTTGGCTTCAGCTATTCATCTCCAGTGAACACTGAAAGCTATTGGACAATGAAGGCTGCCCAAAAGAAAGAGAATAAAATAATCTATGGCTTCTTTTTCTTCTTTTTCTTTTTCTTTTTCTTTGGCTTCTTTTTCTTCTTTTTCTTTTTCTTTTTCTTTTTCTTTTTCTTTTTCTTTTTCTTTTTCTTTTTCTTTTTCTTTTTCTTTTTCTTTTTCTTTTTCTTTTTCTTCTTTTTTCCCATGGATATGCTGAGGGCAGGAGCTTTACCCCATTTTGGCATAAATGGGGAGAGAGCTTTATGGTTGCTGAAATTAGAAGGAGATGAGAACTGTGAGTTTAGCTAAACCATCTGCAAGTGGACTGCTTCACCACTAGGTTATTAGGACGAATGGGCACCAGGACCATGTGCCAAGGCATCCGACATAGCAGTAGGAGTTGCTAGGCTACCTCCAACACCAGGAATGCAGAAACAATGATGTACTTACATCTTTCTCAGTTTTGAAAAATAAAATAGGTTTTGGCATAAAATGGAATGTGGCACCGAGGTAATTTCGTAGTGGAAAGCCCAGAGGAAAGGAGCCTTTCATCTCAGTGACAGTGGTATACTCCTGGTTGTGACTTGCAGAGGGCAGAGGTGGGACAGTTTGCTGGGGTGCCTTTGTGTGGGAGGATGCTTGCAACTTCTGCACCCCAGAAACTTCTGTCCCAGCCCTGCATTCCCAAGCCAATAGACAGCTGGTACTCTCAGTCCCATTACTTGGTCATTCAGAAGCTCCTGACAGCCCCTGTGAACTTGAGGGGGAAATAAGACACCCTTTAATGATGGAAACAAATCTGACAGGTCTGTTGGAGGCTCTGAGCTCTCAACTGGTGGTGTGTTTTGAGCTTTTATTATCATTGCTGTTATTGTCATCATTCTCCTATTCATAGGTAATGTCACAATTTACAGTCAGATGCTATGCAAGCTGTATGATTGATTCTGCTTGCCCCCTTCTATAGGATTAATAACGGATCTTCAGTGAGAGACAGGCATGGGGAAGGGGCGCAGTGGGAACTCCCTTATAAATGTAGCCTTTCCTTGGATGCTCTCTTCAAGATAAGATATTTTCCTCAAGCTTATGCACTGTGATCCTGTTGTACTAAGACAAAATGTCGTGTCTGCACAGTGAGAAGGAAGGCAGAGGTACCTGACACCCTTCCCCCACAAGGACAGTGAAAGGGTTGTCCATGGGTTATGTTACAGGCAAAATGGACCTATGGCTACACCACTGCTGAAGAAGACCGAGCACCACGGAGAGCAGAGGCTAGAGGGATCAGACAGATTCGTGTATTAAGAGATGCTCTGTCCTTCCTTATCCAGTCACGTTTCCCACTGCCTGTCTACATGTTACACCAGAGGTCCCCTTCCAAACTAACCAGAACAGTCCCTGGAAATGTTCCAGGCCAGGCTGGATGGGGACCTGAGCAACCTGGTCTAGTTGAAGGTGCTTATGGCTGGGGGATTTGAACTAGATGATCTTTAAGATCCCTTTCAACCCAAACCATTCTGTAATTCTGTGATTCATATTTGACCTCCTACTGGAAGCTACTGATATCTGTGAGAGCAGTGGCCAGATAATCCTTTTCAGCATAGAAATCTACAATATCGGCCAGTAATGCATGAATAAGGGTAAGCCTTGTCTTTTGACTTCAGGTCCACAAGGAGTAAACAAATGCAGCATCTCACCCAGACTACAAGAAGGTTTAAAATGGAGATTTTCAGTTGAGACACGGGACTGAGTTTGCCTTGAAATTCTAATCCCTCAGGAACTTTCTCCCTGCAAAAGTCAACCGTGAGCTTACCTAGCAACAACACACAAGCTGTGCCTGCTCATGGATATCTCAAATACAGCCTTTCTGGAGGAAACAATTATAGCATTTTGATTTTTGCAATGTGTCATACTCACTCAGCAGGAGTGCCCTACAAAAAAGAGTCTATATACTAGTTCACATCCATCTGACTTCATCAGGTGTGCAGGCAGAACTTCCTCTTTCATTTCAGCTGGAAAATATCTTCATAATGCTATTCATCAGTTCCTGAAGATTTCCAATCCCCTTGCTGTGAGGATTGCACACAGTGTTCTTCCATTTCAGAGGCATATGTTAGTACCGCAACTGTGCTACCATTGATGTGTATCAGATCCTGTGAAACAGGCTTAAAAAACCCAGACCAAACCAAACCAAACTACACTGCTCGAAAATGTAGGGAGAAAAATATATATAAAGATGCACAGTGCAGCTGTTCCCTGTTGAGTTTATCTTTTAAAAAACAATAGAAGATACTGAGTAATGGCGCAACAGTGACTAAAAAGTAGTAATATGTGAAGGGCTCTGCTCATGTTATGAGCAGTGAAAGCACAGATACAGTGATTTAAAATGAGAACTAATTCAGCTGCAAATTTTCAGATAAAACCGAAGCATTCAATGCTGATTTTAACCATACCCAATGATGTTTCCTCCTCCCATCCCACTCTAGGAAAAAATAAATGAGAAAAATTAAATACAACATCACAACATTAGGAAAAACAAAAAGCACAAGGAGGAAATAGGCCATCCTGACATAATTTCTGGTTTTATTATTTGCAACTCCTAACTTTGGACTTCTCAATTATTCTAAGAAATGAAGGCAGTTCATAAAACACAGATATATTCATCTAGTTTTTCTAAAAAGTAAACGTGAAAACTGAAATTAAACAATCAGTTACCTAAAAGCCCATCATTTCAGTGCCACAGGCTGTTTTTATTCGGGTTTTAAACTTTTGAAATCTCTTTTTCTGAACTAGCAACATTCTCTGGAGTTCAAAAGTGGTAAATGCAGAATTACAAGCCATTACCCTTTGGCTTCTGAGGTCTCCCTGTCCCACATCTGCAGCAGAAAGCCTCAGCACTCAGAGGTACAGAGTTCTGAAAGCACAAATATAATTCATATCAGCAGAAAACAGATAACAGCCACAAAAACTGTGCTTCAAACCTCAACCTAGTGCCACAACTTTGAGGGCACTTGAACACAGTTGGAGGGTAATTATGCTATACCTGTGAAGAGCGCTTTCAAATGCAGAAAAACAAGGCTGTAGGACAAGTTTAAAATCTTATCTTTGACCAACAAATATTGTGGGAAGACAGGGGTTGGGCTCACAGTCCTTTCCACAGTTACAATAAAAAGTAGAAACATCCATTCTTACACAACTTTCTGCAGCCAAATTCAAGGTGTAAATAATGACAAAGTATCAAAAATTACAATAGTGGAAATCTCCTGAACAGTGATATTAACAAAGTTAATGAGCAGAAACACTATATACAGTGGACAAGTCGATGCTACCTTTCCGTGTCACATTTTGCTTCAAAACTATAAAACTAAACAAAATATAATCTGTTCTTCATAGGGAAAAAAAAAAAGATAGGAGAGTTTTGGTTAGGGAAGAAATATTTAACATTCAGACCAGGCACTAAAGAAGTGGCCAGGGAGGAAGGAAGAATTTGGGACTCTGAGATTAAACAATGGGATCATGGATGCTGATGACAATACAAGGGAGGGAGACAGTGTGAGTGGGGACAAATGAGCTCTTACCATCATTTAGGAGATGTAGGATGGCAGGCTTCCTGAATGCCAAGGGCAGCACAGAGAGGGATAAACTCCAGAAATGGGATCAGTACGAGACAGGGGAAGAAGAAACCCAACAGGGGTGGGTGGGCCAAGTGGATGAGTTAAGGGATCTGAATTGGAGGCGGCTTTGGAAATCTCCAGGTACAGCAGGGGCTGACATCAGAAAGGGCAGTAAGACAAGCAGAGAGAGACAAGAGGCAGAGAGTGCCTTTCAGATGCTGCCAGTCCTTGTTGCAGGGAGTTAATAAAACCTCAAGAAAAATCAGAGAGACCTGGGGGTGGAGATGGAGATTTTAAGCAAGAAGATGGAAATGAGCTTTTGCAAATTAGAAATATCTGAGTAGATAAGACAGAAGAAAGGGAAGGGCCTGGCCAGAGAGAAGATACGGCTGGAAGGAGAAAAGGTGATACTCAGAGCAGAGGGGGAGCAATGTTGGAAGGGAAGACAAGCCCCTATGCACAGCAAGGAACAGGGTCAGGAGTAGTCAGAGATGCAAAAAACTTACTGTTTTCATCACCACAGTAGCTGCAGTCCCTGGTGTTCTTCATCACTTTGATATTCCTCAGGACCTCATGAGGGATTGTCTTCATATATTTTTTCTTTCCAGGTCTAATCCCTTCCTGTCTCAATCTACCAATAGAGCAGTGACAAAGGCATATTGAGTATTGTCTCCTCCCAGCTGTGCAGCAGATTGCTGAAAAGGAGAAAGAGGCAATGGAGCTCCCATGATGGGGGCAAAAGATTGCTAACCATGAGGGTATATCTCTCTAACTCTTCTGAGCAAATATCACTGCCCACTAATCTGAAACAGTTGGCATCATCCCCACTGGAGGGCAGAGACCTTGGCACCATCCATCATGGCAGAGAGCACTCAAAGAGGAAGAAAGTCGGCAGTAGTGAGGGCTTGGAGCCAGGCCCACTACAGGAGAGGGGGATTTTAGGAAAGACTCCTGTTGAGGTGAGGCAGAGGTTCTGCTTGGAAAGGTGGGCATGGTGAGCAAACTGCAGCCATCTCCCACAAGCACTCACTTCAGTCATAGCAGAATAAAGACAGCAGTTGAAAGGAGTTACCAACATACAAAAAACCTTCTGTGAGTCTTGCTATTTTTACTGTGTTTGGATATCAGACCTGGAACAGCCTGCAGCATAACAGGACCTGAATATCACTTCCACATTTATCCCGTTGGATTGGAATGCAATAACGTTGAGCGTTTAGAAGATAACATGAAGTGACCTACGTTTTTATAACTGCTGAAATTTTTAATGCTAGAAATACAACATTGTAGGCATTGATAACCCTATTCTTGAGTTGGTATTAGAATAAATAGAGGAATGTGGTTGTTTTTAAATGTTATTCACTTGGAATGCTTGTTCGCATTTAACAAAGCAAACTAGAGTTGTATTTAAACATTAAAATTGAAAACCAGCCTACTTTTTCTCTAAGTACCATTTCAAATGGCACAGGAAATCTTAGACAAACTGAAGGAGCCCCTACATTTAATTCCTGAGAGCAATTATATTTCCTCAGCTCATCTGCCAGTTTGGTCAGATACTGCTGAATCAATGTAGTTCTGGGACTTTCCTTGCTTCTTAAGGCTACACATAGGCCTTGACTTTCATTATTTTATTGCTGTGGCATTGCAAAAAAAAAAAAAAAAAAAAATCTGCCCTGCTGGTGTAGTGCAGCTTAGAGGTAAACGCTTAAAATTCCTTAGCATCATGTTTACTGTCTATAAATCCAAATCTGAAATGTCAATTCATGTGCAGAAGTGGCCTCTTTTACATGCTGTGATGTTATTTCTCTCTGATTTGGGTACCCTCATGGTTACCTGAGGACTCTGAGATACTGAGTTTCATAAAACACTGAAATCTAATTTTACTTTCTGCAGAGCCATTTGGAGTGTGAAGCTTGTCATACTGAGGCTTTCAGAAGATCTGCTGTGCATGTGTTATACAGAAACACTTCAGGTGCTTCACCATTTCTGCTGGTTTACATCACATACCATGCGTTCTGCTTCCATGGGGGAAGAATGTATTAAGGCCCCAAAGGAATGCCTTTAAAGAGACATTTTGGCCTTCAAAAACCATAAGAGAATATCACTACCACATGGAAATATTTGAGCAAGGGGAAAAAGGATGAAAAAAGCCACAAATGAATTTGAACAGAATATTGCGAGTAAAAATCAAGCAAAAATAAACTTAGACTATAAATGTGAAGATAATCCCAGAAATTTTACCTGGATGGATTACTTTATAGGAATCATGRAGGAAACAAACCAAAACAAAACCCCAACTGACTCAATGCTTGATAGAARCATTCACAGCACTACATCAACTTAAACATGGTTCAATACCAGGGTGATGGCCTTAATGATGAATGGGATCATTCCTGTAAGATGGGAGTCTTGTAAAAGGTTCTGCTCTCATCCTTTCACATTTTCCTGAGGAAAACTGTGCACTGCTGAAAATATAATAGCTAATATCAAATATTGCTGAATCCCTGCCCAAAAGAACTTCAAGAATTATTGGGAAGATTGTGATGAGCATATGCCGAACGATACGATCCCATAAACCCAGGTGTCTTCATTCATGCAATGACTTCCATGTGAGACAGATGCAATGTATTTCCGAACATCATTCAAGTTGTAAAAAATACATTGGGAAAGGGTACTTTGAGACATCTAATTTGTTCAGTATTTTTTATTTTAGATGCGAGTCCTAATAGTTAATCTCATTTGTTTGTTAAAAAAAGCCAATGACAGCAAGTCCACAACTCAAATATTAACTGAATTGTGTCAATACTACGTTATAGTTATACAGTCATACTATCTCTCCTAACCCACAGGCAGGCTGTTTAAAAATAGTAATTCCTTGTAGAGATGGAAGGTAGTTTCCTTCCTCACTCAGATTTATTTTTTTTTTAATTTCTAACAATTTTTCACCTATCTTTTAGAGTTTATGTGTCTCTGAAAAATGTGATGGAAAGGTCTCAGCACAAGTATACTTCTCAAAATCACTAAAAGTTAGCTCAAGCCTTGCTTCCTGCTTCCAGAGGCTCAAGACAAATTTTCAAAGCTCAACAAAATCTCAGTAAGACATGGCCCCTGAAAATTGATCCTATCTCAAAAAGGCGTTTTTTAACAGCTTGCCTTACCACTTTAAGGTAAAACTGTAATCTTCTAGTCTGTAAATCATCTTAATGAGATGAATGATGATTAAGTTTTATGAAACCATGGTGGAGAAATCCTGTCATTTTGTGATAGTGCTGGTAGTGAGGGCACACAAGCAGGACACGTATTGTGGTGCTTGGATGATCCTGAAAAACGCATTATTAAAACAAGACAGTTTTATGGTCTTCCTGCATCTTTGCCATTCTGCTCAAATATTTGAACCTTGAAATCACTAAACATATTTGAGGATGAAGGGATTTAGAGAAGAGTCTGAAGGTTTTATGGAGCAGGTGGAGAAAAGACTGATACTAATGCCTTGAGGTGGTCACCTATAAAACAGTGGCTAGACAAGAGAATAAAAGTAAGTATTTATTTGAAGGGCCTTCAAAGGTACACCCTGGGCCGTCAAAAGGCTACACCCAAGATGGACTCTGGGTCATGGGTTCTTCACATTTTTAGAAGTTTGGTCCATTTGCGTATCAGGGTTAGTTCTCCAATTATAAGTTTAGTTAATGATGTAATTGCCCCAAGTTTGCCCCTCATCTCAAGGGTTTAGTTTACACATTTTGGGGCCTGGGACAACTAGGTGTCCTTGAAGAGCAAACCTAGACAGGCTTGTTATGTCTAACCAGCATGAGAGAACAGCAGCTAACAGGCCGCACGAAACTTCAGGGTTACACACTAGGCAGTACAGGATTTGAAAAATATAAAAGTTAAAACCCAAGGCATCATTACCTCAGTTTCTTGTTGTTCTCTCTTCAGAACAAAGTGTAATTTCTTTTGCCACAGTTAAGGTAAAATATCATTGCAACTTATTGTCACTATGACTCTATCTCACAACCGTAAGAAGGAAAAATTTTTGAAGCTAGTTTTATACTTACTACTAAAAAAGAAAAAAATCTATCTCCCAAGATGTATCAAAATAATGAATTCTCACATTTCTTTTATTTTTCTTGAACACTCATTCACACATTGTATTAAACTAATTTTCTTCCATTATTTTATCATCTGTCAGTCGATGAATTTTATAGTAGTAGTAAACATTACTCGCATTTGCCATTAAAAGATGTTAATACAATTATTATTTAATAACAAAAATAACCTATCATGGAAATGAATATTTTTGTTGAAGAGACCATGTTAAATAGTTTTTACTCTGAAAACAAAGACACAAAAATCAACTCCACATTGTATTGGACTGCAAAATGCTTTTAAAGACCAAACCAGAAATACTGAAAATAAAGAGAAGCATTTGTGACATAGAGGATTTATTCTCAGGCTCTGATCATCATTGCAAAAAGTAAGTAAGGAAATATCAAGATGATGTGTGAAAAAAACAGGTGGTGACAAATAATTCAGTAATTATTGCCAGATTGGTCCTGCAACACTTACCAGACAAAAAGTGCAAAATACATCCAAGTACTTCATGCAAAGGGCAAAAAGCACAGGGTTTTATCGCATTCCTTCCAGCCTCTCCTGCCATCTTGTCCTTCGCTTGCGTGGCTCCCATCACATGTATGCTGACTGGTAGGCAAAAAAAGAGGAAAATTTCAAAGCTGTTCATGGCCAGGATCATCCCTGTCCTCCCTCCACAGGGCACCAGGAACTTTCCTTTTCCTCTCCCCACCCTCGGGATTTTGCCGGGCGAGGGAGTGCCAGGGCGCCTCCCCCCCCCCCCCCCCCCCCTTAAAGTTCTTTCTGTCGTGCAGCTCCCTACAGGGTAAAATTAGGCAAGGGTTTGCTGTCTCTGAGGATGCCTTCTCCCCCTCACACTGAAGGGAATCGGCCTAGAAAACACCTTCCTTTTCTTCCCCCACTGCCCTTTTTACTCCTTCCCCCCGCCGTCTTGTTTTTCCTCCTTTTCCTTCGCCCCCCCTTTTTTCTC
Source organism: Parotia lawesii (assembly GCA_003713295.1). Classification (NCBI taxonomy): domain Eukaryota; kingdom Metazoa; phylum Chordata; class Aves; order Passeriformes; family Paradisaeidae; genus Parotia; species Parotia lawesii. Next base: position 117,568 of record RAHM01000519.1, on the reverse strand, counting down.
CTCCCTCCCTTCTTATTTTCCTTTTTTTTTTTTTTTTTTTTTTTTTTTTTTTAATGCTGCAAAGGAAACGAACGGCGCGTTGCAGCCCGTGAGCGCAACTTGAGCAGTACGAGAGGGAGCATGCACAGCATCTCACACATGCACACACACACCGCCTTCCCGGATCTCTGCTGGTCCTCAAAACTGTGCGAGCGCTCCAGAAACTCTGAGGATAAGAGAAGCATTCGGCATGTCCTCGGGGAGGGGAGCGCCTGCCCAGTGCGGCTGCAGTCCTTCGAGAAAGCGGTGGGGGGTTCCCTCGGGGATCTGCCTCCCCGAGGCTTCCCAGCCACTTCTTCCGCAGCTGAGAACCGTCCTTCGAAACAAAATTTTAAAAATTTAAAAAAACAAACCAAACCAACCAACAAACAAAACCCCCCACAACACCCCGTCAAAACGACCGCCGCCTCCCCAAACAAACGGCAAAAAGAAAAAGAAAAACCTAAAAAACTCCACCGCCTCTCCCCAAACCCAACAAAAGGGAAAGGAACAAAGAAAAACAACAAACAAATAAACCGCAACAGAAAAAAAAGTAATAAAAAAACAACTACCGAAGGAAAGCAGGAGGCAAGCAGGAGGAAGGCGGAGGAGCAGGTATGCCGTGAAGTCGCTGTCTCGTTTTGCTACGGCCTTCCAGAAGCTCAGGAACATCCTTCCTCGCCAGGACTAGTTGGGTCGGAAAAGCCCTGTCAGTATCGACCTGACAGAGAAATCACCAAAATGTTATTGTTATTTGTTTTAAAGCAGATGCTGTCACTCGTCTCCCCCTTCAAATCACTTGAAGCTGAAGGAGCTGTAAACTAAAATTTTTTAATGTGAGGCATCACATTAATGGTTGTAAATATGAAAATAGCAGTTTCTAGTCTGCTCTACAGAAAGTTTTCTACTCGAGCAGATTAAAATATTTTGGGGAATAAAAGGCCTGAATAATTCAATACTAATAGCTATCACCCCCACCCAGCATGGAGCACCACTTAGTTGCATGTGTTGCATATCCATACTAAATCATGTTTGAATTACTGATTTGTTTTTCATATTTCTGTTTAGAAATCCAGGATGGCTTATAGATTGCAATTATTCCAGTGTTTGCATTGTTATTGTTAAAAGAGGATCTGCAATGCAATGGATTGTAAAAATGACTTAGTTCAATGAGAAAAATTGTGACATAAATCCCTGCATTTTTTTCCCACAACTGTGATTTATTAAATTCAATATGAAATACAGAAAAAGACATTTTTTATTTTTTTTTCTTTTTTCTTCTGTGTTTTCCCCCTAGGTGATTATAAACACAGAAACCACCCTGTTCCTTTCTTTCCATAGTCCACTTCAATTGTGGTAGACTAATACAGTTAAATTATAATTTTTACATGTATTTCCAATTTGCTTTCACTTTATATCTAATTACAACATTTTGCAGCATTTTGGAACTGACAGCTCCAAAGCACTTTAGCAAAGATGCCAGGAAGATGCTTAAATACTTTAAATGCAAAATAAACACTTTTAAAAAAATATACATTGTATTAAGATAATGAATACAGTTCCCTGTATGTTTAGATTCGTAACAGAAGTATAGATATTTTTAGTAAATCTCCTAATAATAAATTGCACAGACTATATGATTACAAAAGAAACTGCAAAAATTCAAATGCTGTTTTAAAAAATCACCAACTTTATTATTATTTAGTCAAAAGTAACAACCACTTTTTCAGAAAACTACCACAATGGTTACTGATTAAATTAATAAGGGGAGAGTGGATGTGCATGTTTTTTCCCTTTTTTTGCTAGCAAGAGATGCCTTTGTAAAAAGACATCTGTCTTATTATAACCCAGGGTAATTTGATTTTATAGAAGTTTCAATTGCTAATCCAAACCACCCTGAATCTAAATCAATACATTTCTGCAAGGATTTGTCAACTGTTACTTTACTCTTTTGCTTCAATCAGAGCACCTGGGGCTTCCCAAACAGCCCTTTCCTGCTGCATTTGTTGAGACAGATACAATGAGCTTGCCTGGGAAAAACCCTGGGCTTTTTGCAGGTATGGCAACTCCTTTCCACAGAGAGAAGAGAGCTCGTGGAGAGCTGCCTGGCAGAGCACCAAACATTGTGTGAACTAAAGGGAGCTGTGCTGGCATCTCCAGGCCATGGGAGACTTTTTGTTTTGGTAAAAGTGCAGCTTGGGGAAGTTCATGGGAAAGGTCTGTCATGTCAGAATTGCCTGCTCCTGGCAATGGCTTGAAAGTATTCAGCCAGGGGATACGTAGCTGCCGGAGCTGAGCGCATTAATACTTTTTAATTATTTTGCAATTTTCCATTGAGAATGAAGGCTTCATTTTATCAATTGGGCAATAAAGGGCTGTATGAGATGTGTCCCCTGTGGGTGTCAGCAGACTGCACAACTGCTATAAACTTTTCCTTCCTTTGGCCAGAGCAACATTTTTACCAAGTGTTAAAAAAAAAAAGTTTTTAACTGCAGCCTGATTATGTCAAAATGCACAGTGGTTTATGTTAGTTGTTGCAACCATAATCCTGTGAGGTTTGAGAGGAAAAGTTTGCAGTGATAGGGCTTTCCCACCCCCAAAAGAAAAAATCTCAAATAAAGCCAGACAAGGTTTTAAGCTGGCTTCAGTTCTAAACAAATCACATATATTCTTACAAAATATGTATTCACAACAATTTAATTGTAAAGAAAGGACCCAAGAATACTAACACAAAGAAGAATTCCTTCTTCAGCAATATTCTGAAATTCTGCTGTGGGTCAGTAGCATCCAGTTTAACACAAAATAGCATGGGCAACAAGTATAGACATCACACAGATGAAACACCAAAATGACTCCTGAAACTCCTATAGCAATTTTGTATGATTTCAGGAAAACTCTCCAGCAAGAGTAGTTTCATTCAACCCATGACCTACCTTCCACATCAGCCAGAGGAGCCTGGGGTACCATGGCTGGCACTATGCCCTTTGTAGCCCCTGGGGGTGGTGACAGGGAAGTGGTGACAAAAATCTTTATAAAAATATTGAAGATCAGCTTTTCTTTTTTCTTTTTTTTTTCTTTACAAAGCATCTGCTTTGCATTACTTATAAATAATCTAAAAGCTGGAAAATTTACCTGCAGAAATCTCTCTAAGTTTTGAACATTTCTGTGAGGTGATGGTCTAGAGAGGCTGCTGTGGATGCTCCCTCTCTGTACTCTTCCTCTAGCAATAGAAAAACTTCAGATACATCCATCTCTGGAAAACAGGAATATGGTCTGTGTACCAAAATGAGTAAAACTTGGCAGGGTTTGGGCTGAGGGGCTTTGCCATGGAGCTGTGCAAACAAGTCCTACCTTCTTACAATAATTCTCATGATTTCCTTTTGATGTTATTCCATAGGACGGAATGCGAACTAGTCACCTTACACAGGAATTTGTTTTGGTTTGTAGGGGAAGTTTTTGTATAGAATAATGTATGTAGAATGGCAGAAATGAGAGAAAAAAGACCAGTTTAATTAAATACAGTCAAATGCCACACAGGCTTCATTGCTTTGCTGAAAAAAAAATCTGCAGAAAAAAGCAAAGCACTGATAAAATGTCACCATTTTACTAGGTGAGCAGTTCTCTGTTTTTCTAGTCTTGCTTACATACAAGTGAAGAAAACTATTATTTCATTGATGATCTGGATGCTGGAGCATGTTAGATTCTTGGCAGCATGTGCTGGTGGAGTGATAGCCACCTCTGAAGGGCCACCACCAGGCAGCATTCCATCACCCTGCATGGGCTGGATGTGGGGTGCCAGTGCAGAAGGCCCCCGAACAAGTCACTCAGGGCTCACCCGGCAGCCAAGCTTCACTGGTCACCCACCTACCCCCTCCAGCAAGCAATGCACAAGCATCAGACAAGAAAAACACTTCTAAGGATGTATTTTACTTCTGGAGTAATTGCTGACACCTCATCTCCACTCTGATTTTGTCACTGGGATTGGAGTGTTTCATACTGGAAACTGTGGGAACCGTTGTAGCAAGTTCACTTAGTTCTTATGGGCTTCTTACTTTCTACACATGAGCTGCTATAATTATTATTATTATCATTATTAACAACAGCAATGTAAAACAAACCTTTATGTTTTGCAAATCCACACCTTCCTGAAGAGACAAGAAGTTTTTCCCTCTCACAGGTCAAATGGGATAAAACAGAAATATTGTAGGAGCCTCTTGTTAAAATACTGAGTGTTTATTATTATTCTATTTTTTCCCAAGAGGCTCTTCTTACATATTCAGAACCATTTATTACAGGTGAATTGTCAGTTGGCAAATGCAGAAAGAATTCCCAGAAAAGGTACTGGACTGACATTGAGGGGCATCGAAATCCTTTATCCACACACCAGAGCTGATGGAAGCCCTCAGCCACTTCTGCTTGTCACAGTATCGCCAAAAGTCTCAAGCTAATTGCTGCAGCCCCTTGGTAGTTTCATGTGATGTGCCATGAACACGACACAACCTAAAAAAATTAGAACCAAACCCACTTACTAACAATGTCAAATGTTCAAGTCAGCTAAGTAACACCACAATCTGTTGCTGGGGTTAGCCCTGCAGCCAGCAACAAAGTACACCTACAGCCACAGGAAACGGAAGGCTCAATTCCTCCTCTTCTTTTTGAAAATCTATTTTTTGAATAGTTTTTATTTAGTTCACACTTTGCAGAGCTCATTTAGAATCTATAAGGAATTGTTTATTTTGTAAACCTATAGATGTGCAGAGTACTGAAATGATGCAATTCAAAATTAAGAAAACCAACCTTTTTGCTTTGATAAGTCAGACTTTGTTTAAAATTATTTGGTTAAGCAGCTCATTAAAGGTACAGAAGGATAAGGCTCAATTAATGGACTCTCTCAACTTTGATTAGTCTGATACAAAAGCATTTCCAGTTTAATAATTAAGTTTACTTAACTATGCTTAATTAAAGATATTTCAATTAAGCATACTTAATTATGCTTAACACAAAACATGAGTAATTCTGCTGCCTTCATCAATGAATATATTTAAGTAACTTGCAGGGAAACAAGGAGATGTTGCCACTGCATTTTCCAGTCAATTCCAAAAGAAACTGGCAACAAATGGGACTACCTTCAGCTTTTGGTATATATTTATATACACCATTCTTGTGGCCAAAGGCTTATTTTTCTCAGAATATGGACTTGCTGAATGTGGACCATTTGGTAGTATAAAGCATATACAATGTAATGGCTAAAAAGGATCTCAATAACTTTAACTAACTGAAAATTTGACTCCAGGCACTGGTATTTTTGGTTCATCCTTGGGGTGACATAGGAATAATTAAAAAACAAAAACAAAACAAAAAACTCAGAGTCAGCCAATTATTTTACATTTCAGTGATCAAAAAAAGTTCTCTGTTTTGGACCACTGAGGTTGGCCATGTAGGTCTACTCCCACACCCAGAGGTCTCACAGTTAATTCACACATCATTGAAAATGAAAATACGTGAAAAATTATTTGAAAACCATTATAAAATTAATTTTTGTCTTTAAAAATTGGGCTATCAGTAGGTTACTCATTCTTACACTGCTGAGATCTTTGTCCTGAAAAGATGGTCGTCTGTGCTTAGAGTGATGTATCAAAGGCTTTGCCTGAGCTGTAAATCTCAAAGCAATGCAAAAGAAGCTGGCTGTTAACATAGATGCAATGACATGTTCTAGGTGCAGCACAAGGTTTCTAGAACACTTTTGTTAGCACTGTTATGTAACAGCTTCATTCTTTGCTGTGAGTGGTGAGGCACTGGCACAGTGCCAGAGAAGCTGTGGATGCCCCATCCCTGAAAGTCCAAGGATCGACTGGATGGGCTTTGGAGCAACTTGGTCCAGTGGAAGGTGTCCCTGCCCATGGCAGGGATGTGGAATGAGTTGAGCTTTAAGGTCTTTTCCAACCCAAATCATTCTATGATAGCAACAAAGACCGCAAAGCCCCACTTCTCACCTGATTTCTCTCTTTCTGTATTTATTTTTGTCATTCTTTGTTAAAAAAACAACTTAGAGCACTCAGGCAAATCAGCCAAGACAGGCTTAAGCTGCAAAGAGGACTTAAAAGAAAGAGCAGGGCAGCTGTCTGTTACAGCCGTAACTCTCAGCTGTGCACTCAGAATCTCTCAAAACTAGATGAAGTGAGTTAAATTATCTTATCTCAGAAGTTGATGGGCTTTATCCTCATGCAGGGAGACACATATATATCCTCTGGGCATCACCACCATGAGGTGCATAAGCACTGATGAATAGCTCAGTGGGAGAATGAACCATCTATTAATCAAATCCTGCTACTGAGGCCACAGCTCAGCAGCTTTCAGAAGGCATATTTTTTGGGAAGTCTGGAAACAACCAATAGATATATGAGGTGGCAGCAGCTCTATGTTCAGAGGGAAGAGGTGGGTGGTAGATGGGAGGAGAGAGCACTACATCAAGAGGCGAGTAATTTTTCTGGTTTTCTTTGTTATATACACAACTCTACACATACATATATATAGGAAGAGATTGATGTTCAAGAGCAGGTGGAATGATGAAGTAATAACCTGCAGAGGAGTGACTTGCTGTAGGGACCAAAAGATGTTAGCAATGACAGTAAAGGGAGGAACAAGGTTTGGGGGAAACATTCCTGGAGCAGGCAGAGGTATCCCAAATGGTAATGATGCTGCTAAATTCTCAGAAAGGAGAGTATGATGAAAAGTTACAGCTATGAAAGGGTGAGGAATATCCCTGGTGATGTGTAGTGACCTGGTCAACCTAAAGAAGACAAACAGTAGAAAATAATTTTGACAGAAGAGAGAAAAAGTGATGGAAGAAGGTCCCTTGAGGTTGGAAGAAGGTACCTTGAGGTTGTGATTTGTATAACCTGTAAAATCATGTTGTTGGAAGCTCCAAAGTGGCCCTAAAGAAGATCAATTACTCTGACTTGTTGAAATAAGCTCTAAGAGAGAACCTGGTACAGCCAGAACAGGATTTTGCAATGAATGCATCTGCCCGCCATCCTCAGCAGAGAGACAGCACAAATCTGAGGGAAAAAAATACCTACAGTATGTCTCATATTGTTGCATTTTTCTCTGCCACCAATTCCTTTTTTTTTGTTGTCCTTGATGCCATATCACATGAATTCTCACCTGTCCTGACATCACTTCTTCCTTCCCTCACCAGGACTTGCACTCCTGTTACACCATGTTGTGTGTCCTTGGTGGGAATGTAAATTCCTAGTGCTATGGGGGCAGCCAGGGTGCAGGGTGGGCACCTGTTGACTGAATGGTAGGTAAACTTTGCACACTACAGTAAAGGAAAATGAGCCTTTGTTGCCTTCCAACTGCCAAATCTCTAACCCCTTCTTATAGAGGTCTGAGAGTAGTTTGAGCGGGGCTCTTAGTAGGCCTTTTTCACCACCCAGCTGCAATGCCTCAAACCTCTTGGAATTTGTAACTTCATGACTAGAACTTCTTAAATTATATGTGTGTAAGACTGTGCCTAACTATGTTTGACTTACTGCCACTTTTCTCTTTAACACTCCTCTTAGTCCTAAAAAGGTCAGATTCATCCACGGCAACAAATAAAAACTAGTCTGCTCCCTCTTACTGACAGTATTTCAAAATTATAGCTATACAGGGTACAGCATATCTGTGTTAATTCACAAATGTGTCTTTAATAAAAGTGCTCTAAATAGGAAAGCCTAAAGACTCATTATTATGGGTAGACCTGAGTAAATACTAACACAAATTTTATCTGAATATTGTTGATACTTCTTTTCTTTTTCCCTTGGGTGAATGTTCCCATCAACTTTGACGGAAGCAAATTGCTTCCATGCAACCAACCCTTGAGAAAACAAATACACATCTCCAAACAGGCAAACATGAGGTTAGGGAGGTAGGACCAGATAACCCCACCAGTGACCCCTTGCAACCTTACCCACTTTGATTCTGGTTATGATCTTGGGTTTATACTCATTCAGAAGACAAAATACTATTTGAAGCATAGCTGAGAAGATGTTGGATTTCAAAAGTTAAAAGCAACCCATGAAATAAAAGGCACATATAATTCCAAATGTGTAATGCTGAAAAAAAATGAGGTTTTTGCAGTAAACTTGGTGTAAATTTGTTAGGAAATTTTACTTTATTCTGTGTAATATTGACTAGAAAATGCACTATTGATACGATATGTGAATGCTAGTTATTTGAAGGCAGAATGTTTATATTGTAAGTCCACAACTTTGAGGCATTCTTGCTGGACTAGGATGGACAACTGAAACTATTAAGGAAATTGAACTATTCTCCTGCTGCTTTTCAAAATGAGATGAAAAATTGAGGGAAAGCCATGATTTACACTCAACCAAACCACATCATCGCCTGATGAGACAGTTTCTCTACAATTCCTAAGACCACTTTGAATAGGAAAAGTAATTTCATGTCCAGGATAGTTAGTAAGAGAGTGACAACTTAGGTGTTTTTTTGTTTGTTTGTTGGTGGGGTTTTTTTGTGGGTTTGTTTTTTTTTTAAACTAGAAAGTAGTTTTTTTAAATCTCAGTTTTGCAAGCTGTTTAGTCTTCAGATATGTGAGGGTGAAATGCATCCTCTTTTTCCACAGCAAGGGGGTGATGCCCCTTTCATATGAGTAGTGTCACCACCAGAACCAGGGAATGGTGGTAGAGCTGCACTGATCCCCCTCCCATTTGCCAGGCTGAGGCTGCCTGTGGGATGCTGCTGCTCAACAGAAGTATTTATATAAGCAGAGGGAGACTTACAGCAACAGCACCAACATGCAGAGATAGGAAAAAAAAGACAGGAAAAATTACAAGACCATTTATACGTTGTTCATATGACCCTGCTAAGAGTCCTACAAAACTCACTACACCTCTGGAGTCACTAACAAACTGAAGCACTTTACAAAACTTGTACCTCTTCAATAATTCTGAATTACTCTGAAACACTTGTACTCCAAACACTCATGCTCCATAAAGTCTCTTTTAATCACTAAAAATTCATAAAAGGCACATTGTCAAAATTATGATAATTCAACTCCTTCAATTGCAAGTGTGAAATGAAATGGTTCTGTATTTTTTTTCTTATAATTTTTGCTAATCACCGAGTTAAAAAAAAAAAAGAAAAAAGAAATTACTGTTCTGGATTCCTATGTAATCAAATTAAAAAATCTCTGTGGATTTAAAAAAAAAATCATTTATTTTATGCAACATTGGCTAAGCTATCATGAACTCTTTCTCTTTAGTTAATATCCACTTCATGAGCAAAAAACCCCAAACCATGAAGGGGCTGGACAATCTTCAGAGATTTTCCTTTAGTATTGAAAGCATTTTATGGTCAGGAGAAGGTGTACACTTGAAGCATTTTGTGCTGGGTACTGAAAATATATTAGCAAATATGTTAAGCTTAACACTTTTTTTTCTATAACTAACACCACACAGCAGAGAGCAGCACTGAATTGTCTAGAACAGACACTCTTAACTACGAAGTTGTGTGAATAAGGGTTATCTCAGTTTAGCTACTAAAGCAAAAGAATATTGGTGTGTAGGAGGAAAAAATTCAGAATAACTCAACAGGACAGGAAAGCTTATTCAACTTCAATTAAGAAATCAATTACAAAAATATCCCAAACTCTTATTTAAATAAGGATGGGAATGGGATAATTCAACTTCTGCTTTGTAAAAAGAAATCAAAATAATCAGAAAATATGGGTTTCACCACAGTTATTTAGTTCACAAATGTCTTACTTCCTTGAAGAAAGTCTTTTGGATTTTGATTTTTTTAATAAAACACCACTTCCTCTCATGCTGCTCCCTGATGAAGTATGAACTTATCTTCCCAAAAAATGCATTTATGTTCACCCTGTTGTTGCAAAAACCCTCCTCTGCCCCGAGAAGAGGCCTGAAGAGACACATGTGCTGAAGCTGATTATCATGCAGCACCATGGTATGGTGTATGAGCAACCCCATAAAGATGTGAAAAAACAGAGAAAGCTTCAATGCAGAAAAACAAGTGCATTGACAGAACTGGAAGCAACAACTTTTTTCTTTCCTCTTCTGTTTTTTCCCTTTTTTTTTTTTTTTTGTTTCTTTTTGATCTTTCTTCCCTCCTGCTCTCTGCCATGGCCAACTAAATTAATCAGAAAAACTAGGTCAGCACAAATGAACAAGGTGAGACAGCTGCAAACTAAACGGGCAAAACAGCAACAAATGAGATAGCTGTGAAGACATATGCCTCAGAGTTCAAATTGCCAGGGAGCAGCTTCATGCAGCTCTAATCAATTTTCAAATGTGCTTACTCTTAGTTTTTACAAGTGAGTTTAAAACCACATATTTCACACTAATTTCTGAAATATGTTTTGAATCAAACAACACAATAAACCAGTCACTAAAGTGCAAAAACTTCAATTAAAGTTTCTTGCCTTTTTCAAATTAATCAAAATCCATCCCTTTTGATTCAGCAGGGACTAAGTGAGCATTAGTGCCCAGATTCCCTTAAAAACTTTCCACACATGTAGTCTGTAAAACATGTACATTTATCAATGAAATACAGGTTAAAAAAAAAAAAAAATTGCTGTCAGAACATGCCAGTTCTCTCAAAGAGTAAAAAAAAGCATAGGATGAAGGAAGACCAGAACAGGAATCTTGCAGAAAGTTCCATACAAAAAGAAAATGCTGGCAAAAGTAAGCTACGTGACATTCCTCAAGAGTTCAAAACCAGTCCTGTGAAAAGGAACCACATGTGCTACGTGAAATAGAACTGAAGTAACTCTCACGTGGGGATGGATCTCATACCCCTCTCTGTCCAAGGCATAGGAGAGGAACCTGCTGCCCCCTAGATTTTCCTCATCCTTGGGGCAATGTCCAGCCCTCACCTAAAGGGTGACTTTTCATGGGGGAAAACAAAGGAGAATTCAATTGTGATTTGCAGTGGGCTAAACACTGCTACATCTAAATCCACTATCAATGTGCTTCTACTTAACCAACAGAAGGCAAGTTACATACATGTCCAAGTTTAAAAGTCTTAGCAAAACAAGACCAGGGCGTCACACACTTCTAAGAGCTCACTCTGAGGTGGACAGACTTGAACAGTTCACCCTGTGAAACTCTCTCTCCATGTTTCTAACCACATAATGGTCTAACATTTACCCACTAAACAAACTATTTACATTGCTAGTTCAGATTCATTGCAATATTATTGTTCAGGAAACTTAATTTTAAAACCCTTTTAACTGAATGACCTGCTAGCAGTATATTAAAGTGATTTCATTATTTTAAAATTTCTTAAAGAAAAGGTCATTTGCATAGTGATCATTTTTCACATGCAAGACCAGTGGCCATTTTTCAGCATTCAGATTCCACCCCTTCTTTCCCACCTTACATTTAATTTTTACACCCGGTAGCAGACAGAAAAAAGAAAGAAATCACAACCATGAAATATAGTCAAGTAACTTTAAAAGAGTTTAAAACACAGTTTAAAAGCTAATTTTATTAAGTCTATGAGGCAGTTGTACCTTGTCATTTTTTTCAGATATAATATACATCTCCCAATAAAGAATGTGCCAAAGATAACCCTATCCTCTTTTATGTAGTTGAATCAAAAGATACAGAAGTAATAAAAGGATTGTAGAGACTGAAAGCAAATTGAAGAAATACATTTTATTTAAGCAGCATATCCTGCCCACTTCAAAACTTCTCACTATTTCAGGTTGATGTTAACATAACCTAATTTGTTTGTTAAAAAGCAGAACTTCTACTAAATCCACTTAAGCAAATAAACCAACTTCCAGAGTACTTCTTCCTGTCCTGCTGAAGAGCTGCTCTTTGTAGCATAGCTCTGCATTGGAGGCATCAACACCTGACTTTTGGCACGTTTATCTCTATTTAATGTGCATCACAGATACTGCCTTCTTGGCAAATGCTGCCTTCCTTGGTACAGCTCTGCAATGGAGAGAAACACCCACAAGCTTTTTGTGTTGATTAGCAAGTTAAGAGAACACAGATTGAAAGCATTGTGTTCATCAAAATCTGGTAAAAATAATGATAAAGCATGACTGAAGGTAACTACTAATTGTGCAACAAAGTCCTTTTTCTGTGAGTTTAGAGTAACTGTTTTGTATAGATGCAAACATCAAGAACTTACGGAGCTGCCAGAGATTGCAGGTTTTTACAAAAGGCAGCAAACCTGGACTTCATACAGTTTCCCAAAATGATAAATTCATGCTGTGAGGTGACTTAAGTATGTTTTAAATCTTGCAACAGCTCTTTCTCTAAAATGCCTAAGAAAAGTGACTTTTCTAGTGGGAGTGAGGAGAGGTGATAAATAACAGTGGATAAGAGAAATAGTAATGTGGAAGGAGAAAAAGAATCAGAGAGAGAAGAAAGTTGGATTTCTTTCATTACCAGACTCAAAACAAAAGCAGACGAACAACAGCATACAAATAAGAGGAAGCATAAAAAAAATCTACAACAGGAAGACAGGGAAAAAGCCACGAAAGCCAAGAATGTCTAATGGACAACAGAAATAAGAAGGAAAATTTATAGCTGTCATTTAAGAGAGAAATTAAACAAATAAGCTGCTGGAATACTCTTGTTTTTCAAAATGGCAGGCCAGGATACAGGAAAAAAGACTAGGGAACATTAAGAAAAACTAGATGCATAGATTTAATCAAGAGTGCTTGAGGAAAGTCACTGGCTACCATGGGGTTCGTGTTTACATATAAAAAGACATATATATAAACACATGTATAATGCACGTGTGCATGCAATTCTGTGACAGCAACACATTTCAGTATTTTCCTTAAGATCTTGGGGGCTGGACTAGATGACCCTTAAAGGTCCATTTTTGCCGAAAGTATTCTGACTGTAAGATCCTAGTATGTTTCTGTAGAAAACAAGGAAATCTAACGGATCCAAGTTAAAATTAATTTGAAGTAACTTTGATGCACTGGAGAAATGCTCTAAAATTAGTATTTTTTAAAAAAGAGACACAACAAAGCACGAAATACTACATTTGATAAAAAATGAAAGCACATATACATACAAAAAAAGGGAAACAATTGTCTTGCCTAGTACTGCCTAAAAGGAGCTGAGAACTATCAAGTATCCAGGTACAAACCAGAGCTGCAAAGTTGTTGCAAAACAAGTAAAGTTAACTGTGATATGCATTAATAAGGCTGCCTAATTAGCACTTGGGAGGTTATTATCCTGGGGGGCAGGGGTGGCATGAAAAGACCAGGAATACAATACTATTCTGTATGAGTAAACACAAGGTCAGTAATAATTTTGTAAATCTGTTAATTACAGATCCATGTAGGAGCATTTGTGCCTGGTGTCCCTCTTTGTGGGGGAGGATGACAAGGGTATGGGATGCAAACAGAAATGGTAAACATGTGCCTGGGCTGGCTGGCCCACTGTGCCCATGGGAGGACACAGCTGACACCTTTGGAGGTTGCTGCACTGAGAACACTCCTCCTCAGCTAAAAACTGTGCTCAATGGAGTTCAATTCAGCAGCATTTAGAAAATGAATTTTCACAGAAAGTCTACCTTTTAAGATATCAGTCTTTAGACAAACAGAACAAAACATGTTTACTACCTTACTTTATATTTATTTTCAAATTTATGTTGCCTTTTTACTAATGTCAGCAAAATTTTAAAATATTTTACTACCAAAACTTTTTGAAAGCATTAAAACCAATGCAATATAGAAAAATGACTATGCATAGTCTGTATTAAATGAATTTGATTTGTGCCAACCCAAAAGTTCCAAAATTCCAATTCTAAGAGTAAAAATTGATCAAATAGTGGTTTAGTTGTTGGTACCCTGGTGCCCTACAGTTTTCCCAGGTTTTCACATGAAAAACAACACATACCACCTCACCCTCCACTTTTATGGCGTTAGCTCTGTTTGTTGTGCACTACACAATATCATCTCCAGCTTGCCCCTTTTGCTTTTTAATGTGGCACTCATTCTTCATATCCCAGATGGAGTCTAGCAGTGTGCATTGAAAAGACAGGTAACCACATCGTACTTTCCTGTGGAAAAAAAAATCCCTGTCCAGAACAACTGCTTTCTGTATCTTTCATTTTGTAGATTGCAGCCCAAATTCCTTGATACACAACTCAGCTGATGTCCCTCCACATGTCCTTTCCCAGTTCTGTGAGCTCATGTTGTCTTTGAAATGACAGCAACAGCTTAATCCTACTCCATTAAGAAAGAGTAAACGACAATCTGGAAAAGAAAAAAATCTGAAGATTGTTATATTTTACTCTTCTTGTCAGGCTGATACCAAAACGTGTTCACTCAAAGAAGAAAACAGATTATATGACTAAAACTTGGAGGTTTGTCCTATTCACAATATAACCCAAATGAACGGGAAGCAAATTGACATCGCTGATGCTTAAAGACTAAGCTAACCCCAGCTAAGAGCCTGGATTCTTTTAGTTTCTGACAATGCACAAATTCTACACATTATATATCTATAGAAATGACAATTTCAGGAAATCATACAAATTTTATACTTGTTGAAAAGCTGCTTTGAAATTTGACAGGTGAGAGGAATGTGACAGGGATTGGTTATCCAGAACCACTGAAAGTAGCTTGTAAAGCCTATAATTCAGAGAGAAAGATTATTTTCCCGTATGCTTTAAAGAGACATAGCAAAGAGTGGCTCCCATTTCATGAACTGAAAAGCAGACCTTCCCTCAGACTCATCAGCGCTGCAACCCCTGGAAAGCAAAACACTAATCTCAACTCCAAAGCATAAAAAACTTACTTTCTCTTTTTAATATGGATGTAGATAGAACATGAATATTTCTCCAAAAGAGTGATTTTCCAGCCTCTGCATTTCACAGTCCACCAGGTAATAGCCTATTAAGGAGGCAAGCAACAAAAACTGTGTTGCACATTCTTTGAAAATTTGTCATAAAATTCAAATCAAACCAGCAACATCTTCAACATTTTCTCAGCTCTACCTAGACCAGACAGCACAGGAGAGGTACCAGATGCTTGCCCTCTTGACTGGAGGCTACATCCAGGCTTTGCTCTCCCACTGCACATACTCTACTACGGAATATAGGTTTCAGGGTTCCAACAATGGAACTGCACTGAATCATGCATGCTTGCACATGACAGCAGAGGTCAACTGAAGACCTTTTAAGTCCTTTGAGTTACACAGTGTGGAGCTGGTGAATTCAAAAGCAAGACTTCATACAACCCTTGAAATCTAAGGCTTGCTTTAATTCCAGCAGCATACTGCCAAGGCTTTCACTGTTGTATTTTGGGCTAAACTATTCTACTGCAAAGTCCCAGGGATTGTGGATTCTAAAGGCAGGCTGAAGCTTCAGGCTGCATATAGAAAGCAGAAGGGTAAGCTGCCTTCTGAGACATAAGCAGATCTCCCACTATAATTTCCTTCCTCTTAATCATCACTTCAAACTCACCTTTGTTACACTTTCAGGAGGGGGTCCCACAGCTCAAATGCCTTGTAGACTTTCAAATCCTCACCCAAAATGTCAAGATTGGCTCTTCTTAGCACCATGGCACACTTTGCCTCTGCAACACAACTGATGGCTATTGCTGAATGGCTCTTTGGTACCACTTTGGGTTTAGGTTAAAGAAAGATGTTTTCTCAAGGATTTTTTTTTTTACAGCTGTGGAACTATAGGAGCAATTTTGGCATCAATCACCTGCATTTGTTGCACACATGAAAAGAAAATGCAGGCATAACTAAATCTGATATTCCAAAAATCAAATTCAAGATGGTTACAAGATGTTATTAATTATACTCCTTCTTAGTGCTGCTAGGATGAAAAATAGGAGAGACCATGTAATGCTTTTAAACACATTTCTTTTCATAAGAAGCAAATACAACCCCTTTCTAAGTGATTTCCTGTTAGGAAGGGTGACAGTCAAGAAGGGTGACAAATCCTGAGTGTACTGGGAAACTTAGAATTTCCTCCACTTACTATGTTGTAGAGCCAATCTTTCTCCAGAAATGTTACAAAAATTTAAATAGTGAAATGCACAAAAATGAAAACATTCATGTGAAATCCCTAAATGGTTCTTTGTGGTTAAACTGCTGTTCACATGAGTAAGATACTACCTGCATTTATATTCAAAAATTATTTTTTCTGCTGCACCTCAAGGAAGGAGGGAATAAGTGGTCTACTCAACTATTTCTAAAAGAAGTAAATGACTTAGACTAGTAGAAAAACTGTTAAGAAGCCTGGTTATTACATGCTCTTTGGAGATTTTGCAAGTTGATAAAAAGTAGCATATATCACACAAAGTAGGAGAAAAAAAATCACACTGGTAGACAATAAACATTTATTGATCTTTGGCTTTAGAAATTGTCCTATTTTGGATATGGGAAATACTATATAAAATAATGGAAGGGTTTTTTTAAACCTAAAGTACTGTAAAATGGTCTATCCTTTACAGTGCACAAGTGTAAGGCATGCAGAGTACATGTAGGGATGCTAAAATACTATAGGAACATCACTGCAGTAGACATATGTCCAACACAGATTAACGCTTTACAAAGGCAAGCAAGTTGATGGGGCCACTTGATAAACAGCAGGTATCACAGTTTCTCTTAGATTTGCTGTGTGCAAATTAATGAGCAACTAATAGATATAAATTTCATTTTAATAAGGTGTGCATTATAAAAGCGGAGTTAAACGATAACATTTCAAAAAATGTATAGGTAACAAGAAAGCATAACCTTGCTTCAATTTTGTGAAATTTACTGTTGTTAAAGAAATTTAGGCATTTAGGCGACAAACCAATTGCTATTATTTTTACATTAATATAAAATGCTGCCTGAGCAAGCTTCTTAAATGCTCTACAGTAAAAAAAGTAATGTAAATTCTTACAAATAGTGTAAGGAAATATTTAGCAAGCTTACTGTACCAGGTTTTTCCAAATAGTGTACTATATACAGTACAGATTTCTACAGCCACTTTTGAGAGCTAAAAGCTCAACATGCGGTGACAAGCCTTCCTCAGAAGAAGGCTTCCTTTGGTAGATTTGAATCAGCAACACTATCTCAACTTACAAGCACTTCACATGTAGAATGTATAATTAATTGAGGAGCAGGGGCTTGCTGTTTCCTCACTTTTCTAACTTTCATGCTGAACCAGGCAGGTTCTACCTTCAGCTCTTGCATTCCTGAAGGTGGAGAAGCAGTTTTAAAGTAAGGGTGGTTTCACTGTTGAATACCCTAACAGAATTCTACAAAATTCTACAAGTTGTAACTTTTTGGAGCTTGGTGACAGCCATATCACATTTGGTACTCTTTGTGGTCCAAATCCATAAAGATTCAGTGAACTTCAGTGTAGCCTTCTGAGCCCAAGCAGAACAACTTACCTGGCTGAAGTCACTCATGTGCCCAGACAGCTGGGGTATAATTAATACCCAGGTGTCATTATAAAACTTTCTAAGTCAACCCTTTCCAAATCTTGTAAATCCTTGCCATCAGTCATAAAGAAAACAATGCAGAGGTGGCAGGTAGCAGAGGGGTGCTAATTTAAATTAGGGGTGTTCAATTACCAGTCAGATATGGGCAAAGCTGTTAGATTACCACTCAAGTAAGAGAAACGGAAAAGATTTCTTCAAAATCTTACTTGTCTCCAATATGTAATAAAACCACACATGGACATTACATAAGCCAAAAACTGTATGGAAAAAAAAAATCATAGCAAACCCCATTCCAAGGGCTACCAGAATCACCCATGATTAGGCACTTTTACAGTGTACAAAAAGAATGCAATATTAATGGAGATTGTTTATTAGTTGTAGTAGTTGTACCCAAATATTATCCATGCCACTAAAAAAAACCCCCAAAACAACCAAAAAAACCCACTCTAAACCAGAGCTTTTTCAACATGTACTATACTCTTCTGATCACAGATCCTGATGAACCTCTAAAAGCATAGGAAGCAATTTGTTTTTAAACAGCAGATAATGCAACACCAGATCAATATAACACAAACACCACTTGAAACCTTCCTCACTGTAAAGCATGACAGTCTCAGTACTTATAAAGCTGTAAGTATAAAAATTGTATTTTAACAGTATCGTAGCAATAAGAGGAAGCTAAAATTTACATATATAACATCAGAGTCTTTCCCATTTGGCAAATACTGAAATGAAAGGAGGCAGGTCTTTTTGTCTTGGGTTTGTTCTAGAGTAGAAAGTATTATGTGCTTTTCACTTAAAGACAAAAAAAAAAAGACTATTAACTGAACAACAACACTGAATTTCTGTGTTCCCAGCAACAAAGAGACAAGTAAAAGATTTAAAGTAAAATATTTACAACTTGGAAGATGTTCCCTGTGCAATTTGTAACAAGTCTACCTTATGAGAAATTTTAGGCTTAAATTATTTAATAGTGTCTTTGCATTAATATTTGCTCACATAAATGGGAAGACTGAAACATTAGACAGCTTTCTGTAACTTCTATTACAGAATATTTTTCCATGTGTGTTCCTCCTAGAAAACCTTACATACTGTTAATAATGGAACAAAGGAATGACCAAAGACAGGTAAAATAAAAACTGTTGGCACATCATGACATGGGTATGAACTGTAGTTATGAAATACAATTTTTGGTGCATTTTTCTTCATCCTAGGTTTTTATCAAAAATACTGTGCATATGCACTCTGGAAGCTTAGAACATGTATGGGAGGCAGAGTTAAAATGAACAGAGGAAGAGAGAATAAGGTTGACTTTAAGTGCAAGAATTTTAAGCCAGGTTTTAAAAAATATGTTGCAGCACAATAAAATAGTAATGATCTACAAGTAATGAGTCTGTAAAAAGCTATTCTAAGCTCTTCTGAAACGTGTATTTTATAGATAGCAGAGTTGTATGGATAGTATGTTGTTGAGAAAAAATGTTGCAAGTACAAATTCTAAGGGTTCTTGACTGATGTGTAATCACATGGAAAAAATTTGGTATTTACAGGTGGATTTTGCACTTTGATATAGAACTGCATACCTCTTAATACTTCAGTCTGGACATCAAGTTTTTTTAAAAAAATTCTGTAGAAGTTTGTGACTTCTAGTTGCAGGCACTAATATTAATTTAAAAAATGAAAATATGATCCATGGTATTAGGATTAAAAATAATTTCCATTAAAAACGCCATTGAAATCAAAGGTATAAAAATACATATACACTGGCACGCAAAACAACATCCAGTGCAATATTATTCTTCTGACAGTCCACAGTGAGAAACTGGAAAAAGTTAAGTGCAGCATATACAGATGTCAGTAAAAGCAGCCTGGAAATGACATGTTGGCTTCATGATCTCACCTAGAGGAGGAAGACCTTTCAGTCTAGTACTAAGGAGTGCAAATGAGACATGCCATCCACTTCACTGCATGTGCTGCACACGTCACAAAGCATGGCAGGCCTTCCTAAAGAAGGAGTCGCACAAAAATCACTCTGAAGCACAGACAGATCAGTCTGCATCAGCCTGCTTAGTGAGATCAGACATTTGGCTTCTAAGCTTGTTGCCTAGATGCTCTTTAGAGCAGGTATCAGTGAGGTCAAAATATTGCTCTTGATTTACCATTTGGGATTTAGGCTGCAGATGCTAAAAATAACAGTCTTACTCATAATGGTAAAGATTCACATTTAATATTTGATTTAGGACACAAGTAACCTGCTGTTGTCTTCCTCCATTACGATTTTGCTCAGCTGTAACAGATTTCTCCAAGAGAACACACAATTTTGTTTGGCCTCATTCTTGTTCAATGTCTCCATTTTCTCTGGGCACTTAATTCTTAAACCTTAATTAAAACTATCTAGTAACTTTATAGTGACAAAATTAACTGTGGGGTTAAGTCTGGGTGGGGAAGGGCTGTGTTGAACAAATAAATGTGCAAATTGTGTCATGTGAAAAAGCATGAAGTGTAGTATTTAAAAACTGATCAAAATGATCTCTGTGGAAAGCACAGATATTTGAGAATAAAGAGACATAAGGCCTTTTACCTTAGAGAGCCTTCCAACAGCTTTAAGATCAGATGTTTTCAATTTTCTATCTAATATCCAATATCCCTACTACCCCTTAGCTCTAGTAACTGTAACGAAGTACAGCACTTTGAACTGTTCCTTCGAAGTTAGCTGAAATTTCTGTACTTGTTAACCACTGCATAGAGTGAGGTTATGCTGCCTAATTGTTGCGTTGATGTCTTGGTAGCATTTTTGTTCTTAGACAAATTTGACTTTTGTCTAAGAACAAATCCAGGGAAGAACGTATCTCTGTTCAGACACCTTGCAGTACTTGTGACCCAAATGAGGAGAACAACAACTGCAACAGAAATTAATTTTCTGTAAGTATCTTCTGTACAAGGATGTTGTCTTGTTTAATCTGTTGATCCTTATGCAAGCAAATTCTGGAAGAGAAAAGAACTGTGCAGCTAACAAAACCTCAAAAACTGGCATAACCTATAGCCTGAGAAGGAATCAAAAGAGGACAAGCATGGCCTGAGAATATCACCTACAGAGTGTAAGAATAGGCTTTCTATAATCTATTCTCCTTTTCTTAATCAACTTCTCTTAGCTCAGAAACAGCCCAAGTGTTATGTTTGGACCTTCCTGAACTTGCTGGAAGACTTGGGCTTATCGCCATCTTAACCCTTTGTCTCAAGGGACCTACATAATATAAGTGTGGAGTTTAAACAATTGTTAACAAATTTTTTCAGGTTTCAGCTGCAGCTCTAAGTTAATTGAACTATTAAAAAGAACTTATCCTTCAGAAATAGGTAAATTTAAACTAAATAGAAGTCAAAATACAATCTTGGACTAATTCAGCCTAGTTGGTTCTGAGTAGGGAACATAGGGAAAGTGCTGTAGATCAGCAACAGAAGTCAAAGAAAGAAGTCACATCACTAAGAGAGGAAGGGAGATACGAATGTGAAAAGAAAGAAACGAATATGGGTTCTTTGCCAAAGAAACCTTTCCTTCTACAATCTCTCAGAAACTAAGGGAGACCTCACTGTGGCCTTCCTGTACTTAAAGGGGACTTATAAAAAAGAGGGAGAATGACTTTTTGCATAGGCAGAGAGTGATAGGACAAGAGGGAACAGTTTTAAACTAAAAGAGGGGAGATTTAGATGAGGTGTTAGGTGGAGACTCTTGCCTGTGCAGGTGGTGAGGCACTGGACAAGGTTACCTAGAGAAGTTGTGGCTGCCCATCTCTGTAAGTGTTCAAGGCCATGTTTGACGGTGCTTGGAGCAACCTGGTCTGGTTGAAAGTGTTCCATTCCAGATCCATTCCAACCCAAACCATTCTAAAACTTTTTGATTAAGTAGTGGACAAAAAGCAAGACAAAATGTTTAAGAATCCTGAATAACGCCCACCAACCTTTCAGTCAGGTTTTACTTGCTCTTCCATTTCTCAAGATGCTTTCCCATTGCTTTATGGTTTTGATAAAGGCCTCCATGAAACAAACAAACAAAAAAAGCATTTACCAGCTGCCGTTTTAAAGGAACTTACTAAAGAAGTGAGCAGATACTCCTTTGAACCTTACACAATATACATGGAAGTCAGGACTATCAGGGCTGCTACTCTACTTTAAAAGACATTTTTGAGCGTATCACATACTTGTAGGAAGGACTGCTCACAACCTTAGCAATATGGTCCCCCTGGTTTCACTGCCACCTCACGTTTCAAAGGCTTTTATTGCCATATTTTAGTTTTTCATAAGCCTTCTGGACTCATGTCAGGATTAAATGGATCCAAAGAAAGACCATCTCCCATTCAGATCAGACTGCTGACAAGAAGGTCAACCATTCAATTCTGCAGAACAATGGTCTGTAGAACAGTGGAACAGCACAATGGCTACAAGCACTGATCTTCATGTTTGTAACACCAGATGCCTATTTTTCACTGTGATCAGTGTGATGTCTGAATAGTAAGGCAGCACCAGCTCTTAGCAAAAGCTTTGTGGAGGTCAGCTACATGATTCAGTTATGACCTTTGCTGAATGCATTATTATATAACAGTCCACTTTCGCTTATGGGCTTTCAGAATAACTATGTCAACAGAAACTGTTGTTTAACGTCATTTTGAAGTATTCTCAAGTATCCAAAATTTACTCCTTCAGATTGCAACAACAGGTTACATCTCCTATATAGTGAGCTTCATCAGGCAAGTTCAATATCAGAATCAAACTGTTTTGCATCGTTTCATTTTACTGAACAAAAGATTAGCATTGAACACCTAACTTTAACCTAAAAGCTGGCCTTATTAATTCTATTAGTAATGATATATCTTGCAGTAATGAGATATCTAGAACTAATACAAAAATGGGTCCAGTATTGTTGGACCTGTCATATTTTGCCATTCAATTATTCATCTGAAAGATGCCTCCTAGGAATGCTTTGTGATTTGAAAACTATGAGGTCAAATGTTAATCTTTAGGCCAATTCACAGTTAAGCCTTTGTCCCTGTTAGTTACAAAAAGTGAAAACAACAAAGCTTGCAGCTCCAGTCACACTGAAAGACTGCCATGAAACCAGTAGCATCATGCAAGGTGTTCTCAGACATCCCAAACACATGCAGTAGGTACTAGGCTGGTGTACACAAATCTTTCCCCAATATCAATAAATGCAACTTAATAAACTAATAAATAATTTAAAAGGCTTTCAATATAGCAAGATAGTCACCAGCTTAAAATCTTGATTTTCTGCATTCATTGAGTTTGTTTTCCCATATGGTAGGTTTGCTACATATTAAATATTTAGTTAAGCTTTTCCATTTATAAATGCTTATTATATGCCAAAGCTGTACACAAATTCAAGAGAAAAAGAACAGTAACATAAAACCGGCTAGTATTAGTTAAAAAATCCACTGACATCTGCAAAGTGTAATATTAACTGTTTAAAAAAGCTACTGCATATAAATCCCCATTCCTGTTTTGCAAATACACAAAACATCTGAAAAACAATTTTTTGATTGGAATCTATCTCTCCAGTTAAGCAAAAATTGTAAAGTTAGTACTTTGCTCTTTTTCTTATTATATAGCTGTTTTATTACACAGAAAATCTATTTCTGAAGCCAAGATATATTAATTATCATTATATGGTCAAGTTAGCACAGATTAAAGTGGCAAAAGATGATAATTTGACAGAGCAGAAATTTTAAGATTAACAGTTTAACTAGATCTTTTCTTTCAAGACAGTGTAAGTCTAAGTACCTCTAAAGAGGCACAAAAAACAAATAGCCCTTTCAACTGAACTCCAAAAAGAGAAAAGAAAAATTTAAGTTTCAAAAGGGGATCCTGAAATTACTAGATACATGTACATCCCTCTCCCACAGCCCTGTAAGATACATTCAGTAATTTAAAATAAAGATTCCATGTTTCATACCTTCATATATATTATATATTTAATATATAATATATATTTATATGTACATTACACATATACATACACTGTCAGTCAGCAGGATTAAACTGTTTTGTTTTGAAATGTTTGACTGGTGTCATTTTCTATTCTTTTGTGAATTCAATGGAATTTATCTACTATCTCAAAAGAAGAACGTTAAAAGATCCAGATGGAATCTGTGGATCAATACTAGCACCAATACAGATGGCCATTACTTCAAAATGACTGTAGGGACTGAAATAATATATTTGTTATAACTCTCTTCTTACTGCACAAGCACTCCTGCAAAATATGTAAGCAGCAATACCTGTCAGGTACATACGTCTACCCCTGTTAAATTTATATTTTATACAACTTTCCTTACTGTAATATACAGTATCTCTTTTTTCCTGTTGGATTTTTTCATTTTTCAAGGAGAAAAGTGATCAATAGCTATCCAACAGAATTTTTTTTTTAATCCCCTCTCTCTCCTTTCACTGTATGGCTCAGTTTCAAGACTTAATCGATAGGTAGCCATGATCACTATGTCCAGTACCCTTTGAATGCAGTTCAGTCAATGACTGTTGATGCTTAAAACAAATTTTTGAGTCTGGCTTGCTGTTTATGGAAACCAAGATACTCAGAGGTTGCATCTTTTCAGCATGCTTACCACCATCTACAACATGATAATGTCAGTCAGTACCAATACTATAATTCAATTAGTTACCTACCATTTGGGTAACAAAAATAACAAACCCAGTTGCAATTTTAAACATTTTAAGATTATTCACCCTGAGAACACCAAGGAAGTGTTTAAAAATAATTATGATATGTTTTCTCTTCACATATATAGTTTTCTTTTCTCTTCATCTCCTCTTGGGTACCTGGGTTTGTGTCTAGATTTTGACCACACTTGCTTTGTCAATTGACTTGTTCATGCCACAGTCAGGTACTGGTGATAGAAGAGCCCAAAAAGGCTTGTAGAAAAAAGGCAAGCAGCAATCCACCAGGTGAGGAAAGACAGGAGTCCCCGGAACAGGAGAGGAGTGAAAATATTCTTTAGGCTTCCCAGAGCCATTGTTATTTGGACTACAGTTACTTTCATCTTTCCATCAGCAGGTGGAGACTCAGAATAAACAGAATTGGGAAGCAGACTGTTTTCTACTGGAGTGTCAGAATTCAATTCTGGGTAGATGCCCCAAGAATAATTACCTGTTAAAAAGAAACAAGTAACAGATTTTTGTAGAATTAAATTCAAGTTCTGTTAATTCAATCACTTTACAGATTGTCTTCAATATATTTTTAATACATAGACAAAAATGTTAAGTTTTTATAACTTAGTAAATACAAACTGTATTCATCTGCATGACTTCCTGGTCATACCAGCAACCTACTGGAGCAGCATTCATCTTGTATTTTTACATCCTAAAATCTACATATGATATAGCAGCCTTGAGACCCCTGTACACTCTGGGTATGATTCATCCCAGATGGAGATGTCTACTCCATGGCAGGACGAATCACAACCTACTAAAGTCTATCTCTATCCACTGCCTTTTTGCAAAGAGAATGACACAGCTGCATGGCAGGTTATGAAAGACATCTCTCATAAGAAAGAAAGAAAAAAACCCAAACCAGAGCGACTTCAGATCTCCCAGTAACTATATGAACCCCATATCTCACAAGTCCCATTCTAAGAGCCTACTAAAGACAAAAAGATGAAAAAAAATTCCTTTATGAGATGCTAGTGAAGTTAAATCAATCATGTTTATACAGTTCACTTTTAAAATACTCCTAAAAAGACAAATATTTAACAGAAGTAAACAGCTTAATTGGTTGCATTACACAATTTCTCAGAAACAAATCAAACAAACTAGCATGTAATTGAAAAATATCAAAAGCAGCAACAGCAAAAACTGCTTAGAAGCCACACATGAACATTTTAAAGCACAGGAAACTAAAGTTTTTTTGTATTTCAAGTACCCATGAATTCTAATTCTCTTTGGTCAGGTGAAAATAAAAAAGCCCTATGTAGAACAGAATAAACTTCTGTTGATCCAATTTTGCCTACCTAGTGTTTTCAAGAGCAGAGTTGTGTGAAGGAGCATTACCAATGGTGCAACATACTGCAGTGCAATTACACAGAGATAATAGAATACCCGAGCCACCTGGAAAAATGAAAGAGAGCAAAGTTCATGAGTCCTGGTTGATCAAAGCAGACCTTTATGAACATGTCTAGAAAAACCAAATAATTTATTAAAAGTTATCATTAAAAAAACCCAGTACTTATGCATTAAAGCTGTTTTAAGAATTTTCTAGTAACTCTTGGCATGCAACATATTGTCTTCAAAAAAACTAATGAAGAAATCCCCATAATGAATTCTAGTTTCAGGACATTTACAAATCTGAGAGGAAGTGCTGAAAGAAAATAATTAAAAGCATCAATTCTTTTAAAAAAAAGAGAATCAATTTTGTTTCTGCAAACTGCATCCCATCATTCAATGACTCCTATTTTAATACACCAGAAACAAAAATAAATATGTATGTTTAATTTTTCAAGTTCCCAGTTATTTACAAACTAAATCCTATTTCAAAAATGAAGTAGTAGTCACAGTCCAAAGCCCCATAAAAAACAAATGAAGAGTTTGGTTGATACTACAGTCCTTTTTCAGAAGCGAGATATTTTTAAGATTTCCCACTGGAAAACACCTGTATTTTAAAAACAATGACAAGATGAGTTTTCATTAGATCAATAACAGCATTTAAATGATCTTTATTTCAGTTATACACTATGGTTCATTGAAATCTATTCAGATATATCCCTCCCCCTGCTCTCCATCTGTTCAATTTTTCTCAAGATTGTAACATTACATATTTTATATAAACTATTGACCTAAAATATTAAACCAAATAAAGAAGGAAAAAAGTCATAAAATCAATAGCAAGCAAGCAGTGAAATAAAACTACCTGGGTTTTAAAAAAGAACAGAATGCAGGGTGGCAAAAATGATGAACGCAGACAAGACAGTTTTTGGAATACTTCTCAAGCCTCAAAGGGCTTCTTAATAAGCAAGCATCAAAAAACTAACATGAGAAGAAAAAGTAGTGGACACTGGCAGAAGAAAAAGCATGAGACAAAAATATTGTAAAAGAATTGATGGAATATGACAAATTAAAAAGTAATGATCACTAGAATCACTAATGATCTGTAGAATGACAGACAGGAAAGAATTCACTGGCAGAAATTCCTGCAAAAGGTAAAGCAGGTATGATTAGTAAATCAATACAAGACTAGACTTAGTGACTACGGCCTTCTCAAAGAGAATATTTAAAGATACTGGAGAAATGGATTTAAGAAATGCCACACAGAGAAGACATTACTGTTTTATACATAGGAATAAAATTCTCTGTACTAAAATAGCGCATTTACAGCAATCAGCACAGTTCCACCCTAACCAGTTGCTACTACATGTTTTTCCTAACTTTTTTCCTGAAGCAAATTCCTAGCCACTTTGTAAATAACTACTGCACAGTTCTCTTATGACCTTCAGACACTTACTGTAACTGTAAGTAATAATGACAGTCCTGGAAGAGGAGTCTTTTTCTTACAGCATGCTTCAATATTCCTCCTGCAATACACCCCAACTCAGCAGGATCATTAGATAGCACTATCATACAACACTAGAAATTTAAGCTTATTTTGCAGGCAACACACAACACCCATTCTACCTCCTCCATTTGTTCAAGGTATGCTTTACTACTTTTCTTTAAAAAAAAGAACCCTAAGAAATGTCACCTTGTCCACAATAAGACAGGCAGTTTTTTAACTAGGCTGGTGCACTTGAAAGTGGTTTGACAGAATTAAACATCTGTCATTTTATTCGAAAATATAACCACCTTATCATAAATTCTCCCTCAATTTAAAAATTATAGTTGGTAACAGTATTTTACCCTTCTATCTAAATTCAATTTTTTCTTTCCCGTGTTGTTAGAGATCACTACTCATTGGAAGGGATCTTTTTTAACAACTTCCAAATAACCAAGGGCAAATCATCCGCATAACACAGATGATACATCTCTCCATACGTTGGTTTGCAGAATTTCTCTGTAATGGTGCTATTTTTGTAGGAGATACAGTCTAGAAAGCTTCATTCAGATTTGAGCTCTGCTGCTGCAGAAAACAACAAACTGGAAAAAAATAATTTGCAGAGCTGAAGTACTACAAATGTGTAACATCAGTGCCACCATACTTACCATTTTCTGTAAATCAACCATACTTATTCTACCAGCTTCCTTTTTCATCTGATCCACACTTTTCTGGGCTAAATTCAGATAGGCCTGTAAATGATGACGCATCATAGCCAACCGTAAAGCACACAACAGGATTATAATCCACAATCTGACGGTATCAAATGTATCTTCTGACATTCTGTGGATAATAAACAAAGGGTAATGCTGTTTTCCAAAGACCACCTACTGCTACAGTTATTTGTTTGTATCATCTGTAAAGTAATCTTGAGGCAAATTGTCAAAACTAGTTAACACACAAACTACAGTTATGAAGTTCAGATGCAAGTAGTATTTACTTTTGCCTTATTTTTCTCTTTCCTACTACTTCTCAGTAGCCCTACAGCACTAGATACAAATTAGTATTCATTTGTCTGTAAACAAGAGCAGTTCTTAAATGCTTAAATTCTGAGTAATGAAGTGAGGACAGTAAAGCCCAAGGTTGCTCAGACAATTACAAATAATTACAGGTTTTCAGACACACAGGACTGGACAGTAAAGAGTACTACACTGTAAATGGGTACTTCAGTTGCCTGAGAAACCCAGTTATAGCTCAACCCTCATTTTAAGATAAACTGAGGAACAAAAGATACACAAAATATGTCTATTTGTTGTGCTTTATGCAATAGCTCAATGGTCACAGGATCACTTTAGAAGCTTATCTCACCTCTAGAAAGCAAGAAATGTATCAGCCCATCATATCTTTTTCAAGTCTATTTTGAATTAGCAAGACTAATTGTGACAATGACAATCAACTATGCTTCTTATACAGTATTTCAGATACCACTCTTCTTGGAAACTCTTTCCCTTTTTATATTTTAAATATTTTACCTATCAATTCAATACCACTTCATCAGCACGTAGATCTTAAGACAAACCTCCTAGTTCAGTTCTCATGCCAACGTATCTCAACTGTTTCCAGTGAAACCACTCCTCTCCTACGCCAATATGCAAGATACAAGGTTCCAGCAGGTAGTAGTGAGGTGGTATTCCACCCCTACAAAGAACAACCTATTACTGCCACAGAGATGTCAGAAGACAGCAGCTTTTTGGGAACCACCACCTTAACACTCAATATTCTGCAACCATTTCTCATTCTTTTGAAATAATAGAAGCTCTTTAGAACTCAGCTGCATCTTCTACAATACCTCTTGACAGCAGATTCTATTAAAGTCTT
The DNA here is from genome assembly GCA_003713295.1 of Parotia lawesii. Lineage (NCBI taxonomy): Eukaryota > Metazoa > Chordata > Aves > Passeriformes > Paradisaeidae > Parotia > Parotia lawesii. Next base: position 88,688 of record RAHM01000519.1, on the reverse strand, counting down.
TCATGGTTCTATGACTTTCAAACAACTCTAAGACATTGTTTTGTTCTCAATACTCCAGAAAGAATTTTTAAAGGAAATCTTACAAAGGAATGCTCTCTTTGCCCAAAGGTGGGTTCATAATGTAGTCCTTAGTGATTGGTTTTACCCACAGTAGAACCATAAATAAAGGTGCCAAGAAGTTTATATGTAGCAATGTTCTGAAAGAAGAAAAAACAGGGGGAAGTTAGTAAACAAAAACAACGACCATACTGTTGAAAGTGTATACAGAGTCAAAAGGAGAAATCTTAACTTTAAAATAGTTGGGAGAAAGATAAACAAGAAAATTACTTCCCTATTTTATAGGTATCATTTACATTTCAACAAAACAGTAATATTGCATATTGTGAAATCACACTGGATTTTGGCTTTAAAAAAGAACACAAGAAAGAGTTGTCAGAGGTCAGATTTCACAGTTTAATGAAGCATTTTATTTAGAAACCCTGACTAAATTAAACTTGGTACTTATATTCAATCGAAGATACTCAGATCAAAAGTCCAAAAAGCCAGCACAGCTTTTCCCTTTTAAAAGCACTGTATGAAACTGCACAATAAAAATAAACATAGCTCTCCTTAGTAATCTTTGAGTACAACACAGCGGAATTTAAAAAGGGGATTACACTTTTGAAGTTATCCCTGAAATTAACATCCAGCGGAATTTAAAAAGGGGATTACACTTTTGAAGTTATCCCTGAAATTAACATCCTTCTTTATTTCTAAATTTCAAAATCTTCTTCTCTATTTCTAAAGACATTTTCTCAATCATTTTTCATAGTAAAATGAAATGAGAACAGTTGAAGGGATTGGGTTGTTTTGTTAGATCAGTATTTCCTCACTAAGAGAATCAGGTTCACTATCCTATAGAAAACACTACACTATTTCTACACTATAGAAAAAATGATGTAATCAAAAGTTGTTCTAAAGAACACAAGACCTTCTTGATTGCAAACTATCAAGCTTCCTAAAATCATTAAAATCTTTGCATGTTACAGAAGTTGTCATCACACACAAATTTTAATCTTTGGTTTCAGATGAAGAAATAAGCCCTGCTAGCTATTAAGTGTTGCTAGGGAATGCAACAGCATCAAGGAACAGTCAAAAGCACTTCATTAGATTGTGAAAGCCTTTTATCTGAGCTTCTACTTACTTAAGAGATCCTACTGATTTAGTGGACTGGAATGTGCCAAAAGGTGGTTAGAATAACTTTTTTTTTTTTTTGAACAGGCAGAAAGGCTGAAATACTCTTGAAGCAGGCTGTGGCACAGGAGGGAATGTGTACAAAAATTGTACAAATTTGTTAAGAAGACTCCAAATATATACAGGGAAGGATACTACTGCCAAAGAAAAAAAAAAAATCAAACCAGTTCTCAAAATCAAAATGGACACCAGATGATTTTTATTCTGTTTGCCCAAAAGTGAACTTACTCTCTATACACATAAAAGAATCACAGTAATAATTTTGAACATATTAGCGAAGTGGTACTTAATGATTAACCTTTAAGGTTTTGGGCCTTTTTTGGTCAGTGTTCCCTGCAAGTTAAATGTTCCATTCCATTAAGGAACAGATTTTGTGTTGGGCTTTTTTGGGTTGTTTAGTTTTGGTTCTTTTGTTGGATTTTCAGGGAGATTGGTGCTTTTTTTGGGCAGCTTAGGGGACTTGGGCACTTTTGGTTCGATTAAGGTTTTTTCTTTGGTTTTTGTTGGTTTTGTGGTTTGTTTGTTTGTTTGGCTTTTTCTTTGAAGTTGTTTTGGTTGGGTTTTTTAAAGTAAGAGTATGTATTTGACTGCAGAGACAGACATTGTTTTAGCACCCAACTTAGAAAGCTTTGTATCAGTGACACGTCATCCTCATTTACAACCCCCCTTTAGTCACTGGCAAAGAACTGTAGTCAGTAAATGATCTATCTACTCATTGACAAATCAATGTGCACCAGCAAAGACAAGTTATGCTCTTCAGGTTTATTAGAACCTATCACTTGACAATTATTCTTTATAACGGCTTTACCTAATTATATTGATACCTTCTAATCCATTTAATGTCATCTTCACTTTGTTCCAGTTGAATAGTCAAAGTATTGGTAGACTTTTGAAAATAACTTGGTGGTGTTGCACCAAGTTATCTTCAACAATCAGTTCCAATATCCTCTACAGAAGCTAGAGAAGTTTTAATTTTCATAACTACACTTTAGTGGGTATTAATTCCCCTTTAGTTCTTGATTAATGGATTTTTGTTTCAGAGTTTGTATTTCTGCCTAGGATGTCATGACCACTGATCAAGGAAGATGTTGGAATACTTACAAAAAAGACACAATGAATTTTAAAATATTGAGAACCATAACAATTAAGAACTAAGTAGTTTATTTATCTGAAAAGAACAGATTAGGAAGTGACTCAGTCACAGTCTACACACAGAAATGTAACAGCAGATAAAACAAGCCAATAGCTGGCTGCTATACATGGACAACTACACCGGGTGCAAGTGCACTTGCTTATAAATTTACCAAGACTGATGGACTCACTTCAAATAGATTAATTTTTAAGCTGAACATTCCTGAAGGGAAAGAAAAAAATTGCAGATTGAACAAAAATTATTTTTCTATTGGGAAACATAATGGTTGTCTTAGGAAATTTACCAGATTGAGTACCCGCACGGCCCTATGCTGCAGAATCTGTCATTATCATGTATTAAACATCAACAGTCAAGACCTCTGAAAACTACTTGGAACTTCACCCTCAACCAAAGAATGCTCAAGAAAAGTAGTTAAATTGGACAGAACATTTTACTACCAAATGAAAGGATGGCTAAAAATAAAAATATTCCTTTAAATTGGTATAAATATATGACCCTTATTAAATATTCTGGGTCATTTTTGCATTTTATCATACACTAAATTTATTAAAGGAATAATGCCCAGCTGGAAGTGTGGGTGGAAAAAAACAGTCTGTGGTTGTACTTGTACTTCCTGAAGGTTATCTTAACTGCTGGAAAGACATGAAAGGGGAAAGAGCTGGACACAGAGACATTCATGGTGGAGCCCTTGCAGGAGGAAAGGAAAGCTCCTTTAATTGGGACTCTAAATTACAAGGCAAAGAATGTAACAGACTGGCATAGCACAGGTTGAGCAGAAAGTGGCAGGTTGCAAATCTGCTCAAGATATGAAAAGCAGGCAGCAGCAGAAGTCTTAAGTCACTACCTTCTTGTTGGAATAGTTTGCTTTGTTTATTTTTAGACATAAAAGATTTAAGACTGAGTAGCATATACCTATTTGCATATATTTTCTCTTACTGTGTTATTTTTTCTGTTGCTAAATTCAGAGCATCCAGATGCATTTGAGCCAGTCGCAAGCCAGGGAATGTCAAAAAAGCACCAATAAGTGAACACAGAACAGCCAGGAACAATTTGAAGGTTAGTTTAGACACAGGACCCCTAAAAGAAAAGAAAGGAAATAAGCATTTTCTTGGGGAGGAAGTTGGGGGAGTGGGGACTATAAGAGACTACTTTCAACCCAACAGTATCTAACATTTAATAAAAAAAGCCAACAGTATTCTATAAGCTTCCTCTGGAATACTAACATTACTACAAACCAATCAGATATTAAAATTTTTAAGGATACTTTTAAAACCCAACCAAGTCACCTATTTATTTCCTAGAAAAACAGAAAACCTAATTTACTGCCTGTGAGATGTTAATTTGTTAGTAGAAAAGAAAAAAAAAGAATAATTTTATATTGTAATGAAAAACAAATTATATAACAGAAATAGCTAAAATAGAATTAATTTAAGGATTGTGTTTTTAAGAGGAACAGATGCTTCATTAGTTTACCTGCTCAAAGATAAAATGGATATTTTATTCTACCATTATCCATTAAAAAGCTCTATCAAACTGTATTACTGCAGCTTTTCACAGATTTATCTGAAATGTATGTGTGGCCATTCACATGTCTCTTCCAAGTGATTAGTACTGTATATAAAGAAACTTACAGGAAAAATATCCAGGATCAACCAAATCACAGAACTAATTACATAAGTAACAAACACTGGATTACACAAAGAAAAAACCAAACCAAACCCCTCAAACAAACAACTAAAACATCACAGTTACAGTGAAATATAACTAACAGATTAAAGAAGAACAAAACCAAATCTAGCGATCCAAAATGAGTTTCAGATTCTTCCTTAATCTATGTCACCTAAACTATCAAGAGACACAATCATTAACTCAGTTGCTGCTAAAAACAGGGAAAGGACTGCAATAGTTTAAAACTAAACAAACACTTATCATGAAAATGAATTCAGAAGTTAGTGACCTTGCAATAGCTTAGGAAAGCAGGTTAAAGAAAGGCTAAGAAACACATGGGATTCAGTTACCAGTTTCCCATGAGTTTATTCATAAGTTACACCAATCTAGTTTGAGGAAACTTCTGTTCCTCAAAAATAAAGATATGCCACAGCTTCTGCATGATACTTCAGACCTATCAAGCAAGAAATTCAATGTTGTGCTTCCAGTGATTAAATACTCCTGAAATTTTAGCACACATGTATAAGGAACTGTAACAGATTTTGCAATGTACAGAGGCGGCTTATGACAGTATTTCTGTATTTATGTAACAGCACAAGCTATGGCATGCTCCTTCAGCAGTCCATAAAAAACTTAGATGTCCTGTAGCAAGCAGATGTTTTTTTCATGATAGGAACACAGTTACAACTTGAAAACAAGACCGAACAACACAATTTACTCCTAATGCCAACTTTAACACAAACTTATCTTGTAGCTTTTGCACACTCATCCTCTTGCACACCATAGGAATGACAAAAAAATACTTATCTGTTTTAAACAATCCTTGCTGAAGGGAAGTACTGTGAAAAAAGTGTTTATACTTTTGAACTCTATTTTATGACTTACAATCAAAATGTCAGAAAAGATCTCCATACTAAAATGAAAACATTAATGCAACTTCAGTTACTTGTGGGTACTTTCAGATTCTTTTCATTAATCTCTTTAAACTATTGTAGGGATTATAACGCTGTACAAAAGCAAAACATGCGAGACAAATGCTTGCTAAGAAAATCCAAACGGTTCAGTTATAAATTCACATATAAAGAGACAAGTGTATTTCCAGAAACTTACTGGGATTCCAAACCTTGTTTTTCAAGAAACTCCATAGCACTTTCTGAGAAATTCGAGAATCCTGCAGAGACACATATATTTATTTTATTACAGTACAAATGAAGAATCCCTTTTGTGAAATAAAATGCTGAGCAACAAGTAACCATTTAAACAATTTTTCATATGTCTAGCAGAGCTCTTTCATGTGCTAATTAGTTAGCCACAATACAATAAAACTTGATTAACGACATTTGTAATATGTGGACCCTTTAGGAAGATGAAAAAAGCTAACTTTCTAAATTCTTTTCTGGTAAGGGAGCTACACTTTACTATGAAAATCAAGAAAGACTAAATCTATAACTGGAAGGTAAATACAATTAACAAAACGAACAACCTAGGCAAAGATTACACTACTTAAGAGAAAGCCAGGAAAGTATACAGGATATTATTTAGAATCCTAATTCTAAAGCAAATTTTCTTAGAAGCATATGACTTACATCATTCATTTAAACACATATTTTCTCAAAAATGCTGGAAATAATTTTTTTTCAGATCGCGCAATCACTACAGCTGTTTCAAACACTGAAGAAAGGAATTACCTGATTCCAATCCAAACTCTAGATAGTTTTCTGTCACAATGAGTATTGCCATTGCTTTCACAAAGAAAAAAAACCCAAAGGTGACACAGACTGATCTTTCACCTCCGTCCTCAACTTTGAAATAATGGGTAGTCAATGAAAACAGTACCTTACTACACATGAAAAACGTCAAGGAAAATTAGTTCATAAAATAACTATAACTAAGAATTATAAACTCGTATTTCAGTTATCTACACTAGGGCTGTTCTATCATATGCATTTGTTTCTTTAGAAGGCAATATGTGTTCAGCCAATTTCAGGTTAAATTACAGAACACATTAAAGCATAATAATCACATAATGAGTAGCCAGGAATACTCTGGAGTAAAGTTTTGATCTAGGCTTCCTTATAATAAGAAAGAAGACACTTGAAAAGATGGAACTTGTATTTCTCTCCTTTCAGATAGAATAATTTTGTTTGAAAAAGACCTTTAACATCAAGCCCAGCCATGAACTCAACACCAACAAGTTCAGCACTAAGCCATGTCCTCAAGCACTCCAACTATGCACACCATTGAGACTTTTAGCTATCAAAGAGACTTAAGATAATAGCACACTGAGGCCTATCTAGGATGCAAAAATCTATCCCATGTTCACCTTGGAAAAACAGAGTCAGCCTTAAAACCCATCTACGATCTGGTATGATGTATCAAATCCCCACTGCCACAAACATTTAAGACATCACTCGTTCTGTTATCAGGGTGTTTTAAAAATATTTATTGAGTATTCTCTTTTCACACATTTCTAAATGAATTCTAAAGTGAAACAGATTAGTATGAAGTTTTAATGATACGCTATCTTATTGCTAAGAAGTGCAGCTCATTATAATTTATATGGTAGACAATATACAGTCCAGATTGAAATGAAGTTTTTGGAGATCACTCCGGGCATTATCTGATTTAAAAAAAAACAAAGAGAAAAAGGAAAAACAAGATTTTAAGTGTAATCTGTAACACTTTTTCCCCCCACTATGCAATAACATAGTTGTATTTGCCCATTTCTAATACTGAAAGAATTTTAATATGTAGAGTACATGAAAACATTTTTTTGGGTATCTGTTCAGTAAAACACTTAAACAATTATTAGTCTCTCAAGAAACTATGACTATGCAATATCATAACTGATAACATAGTATCATATGCCCACTTCAGTGAGCAGCACACATTTAACATACACACTGCTGAATTTCATGCATACGCAGAGAGATTCTAATATGTACAATGTGGTCTAAGGACGGCATCTAGTAATTCCAATCTCATAGTAATCACATTCAAATCCCTTCACAATCTACAGAAAGAACTGATACATCAAAAGGAAGACTTACCTCATCCCAAAAAGAAGTACGTAATAGATCATACAGACTGTGTTCTGGAAAGCTTTGTTTCTCTAAAAACACATGCTTAAACTAAGGCTCTTTTTACAGCTAGGAACATTTATTACAAATGGAAAACACCCTGAAGTTATACAGAGGACTTAATAACAGTTTGTGATCAACAGTCCTAACCTATAGTCAGATTTATAACCCCCTAGATACTTCATGACTTCAACTATGGGTTGTGCCTGAAGGATTTGGAAAATTCAGTGAGGAAAAAGAAAGCATACTAACAATAAATTCCAATTACAGTGCAGATTCAGAACTCAATAAATACTTAATGATTATGCAAACTACACATAACTGAAACCCTCAGTTAAACAATCACTGCTGCTTCTATTTTTGGGTTGGAGAAAATTGAAGCATTATGGCTTGCTTCATATCACTTCCTTCCACTGCATGACCTAATACTCAGGATCTACTGAAGGAATAATTTTGGAGCATTCAGTGCTACGTTAATAGATTGCCCATACCAGGCCCCCTTCCAATCATTTTTTTTTGGCCACAAGAGGCATTATAAAATTGTATACCTTCCATATTGTATATAGTTGCAGGCATTGTAGAATTTATGGTATACCCTTTTACAAAAATAATTTTATTTTTTAAACTGCTGTGAATACGGAATTCTTTAATTTTATAGTTCATATGGTTGAAGTGAAAAAGATCCATCTTCTGTTCCTACTAAAACACATAAAAACTGTGAATTCACAGAAGCACAGAATATTCTGAGTTGGACAGGACCCATAGGATCATCCAACTCCTGGCCCTGCACAGGATTCCCCAAGAATCACACCATGTGCCTAGCACCACTGTTCACATGCTTCTTGAACTCTGTCAGGCTTGGTGCTGTGAGCACTTCCCTGGGGGCCTGTTCCAGTGCCCAACCACCCTCTGGGTGAAGAACCTTTTCCTGATATCCAGCTGAAACCTCTCCTGACACAACTTCAGGCCATTTACTTGAGTCCTGTCACTGGGCACCACAGAGAAGAGATCAGTGTCTGCCCCTCCTCTTCCCCTCAGGAGGAGGTTATAGATAGTGATGGGGTCTCCCCTCAGTCCCCTCCAGGCTGACCAGACCAACCAACTTCAGTCACTCCTCATATGGCTTCCCCTCCGGAACCTTCACCATCCTTGTGGCCTCCTTTAGACACTCTCTAACACCTGAATGTCTTTCTTAGTGCAGGACAATACCCTCCCTTGCCTAGCTGGCGATGCTGGCTCCTCCCGGCTGCCAAGGCACTGCTGACTCACCTTCAACTTTCTGTCAACCAGCAGCCCCAGGTTCTTTTCCATAGCACTACTTTCCAGACTCCTGTTCCCTAGTGTCCTGGGTTGCAGTGTATTCTATTACCATCCTCATGAGCTGTTGAAACCAGGTGGGGCAGTGTTTCCCGGCCTCCTCTCTCCAGACTATCTTTCTGTTAATGAGTCCATCGACACCTGGCCTCATGACTCATCATCCTATTGTGAGATGCTCCACCCAGAAGGAGGAACTAAGCATTCCATCCTAGATATAATCTGAGATTCCAAACACCAGAGACACCCTTTCCACTGGATTCCCAGAGGACAGGAGCTACATAGCCATCACTGGACCTTCTGAGGAAGAGCAGACCCTTCTACTGGACCACCACTTTGACAGAGCCACATCCATCACTTCAGGAGGACTGCAGCCACCATCTTATTGGACTGCTACCTGACTAACAGGGTGTCAGGTTGTATCCTGACTCTGTCAGTTTAACCCACCGTTTTCTGCCTTTATTTTTTTTTGATTTCCCTATTTAAATTGTTATTCTGACTTAGTGCCTCCCACTGGTTTGTTTTCAAACTAGTTCACCTAGTCTGCCCTATCCCAGGTGCAGAATCCAGCACTTTCCCTTGCTGAACTTCATATGGTTGGTGATTGCCCAGATGTCTAATTTGTCAAGATTTCTCTGCAGGGCCACCCTGCCTTCAAGGGAGTCAATAGCTCCTCCCAGTTTTCTATCATCTGCAAACTTGCTTTGTATCCTCAGTACAACTTATCACCTCTTAACATACAGGCATGAAACAGAAGAAACACTTGTCAGCAAAACTCAAAGTTGTTCTATATTTAACTTTGACATATCACGTTGACTGCTTTCCATTGAAAATATGGAGGCAACCAAATTTTTCTGAATCATCCATTATCATAGAATCATTTCTGGTCTTGACATACTGAGTTAGTGATTAGTTGAGTAAGTTTTAAGTATTCTCTGCATTCCAAAGGCCTGATGTCACAACATATGAATGAACTTCCTCTGAAATCTCATCTGACTAGGTTCCAGTGACCACAAGAATTGTTACCAATACCTCTGTATTGTACCTCCTTCACCCAAAAAATTGTAATGCCTGGAATAAGTTATGTTAACATATTTATGGAGATGTTAAGGCTAATATAAAGTTTAAACTGTGCTTCCTATTACTGCATCCTTCTACACAACCACTAACTCCTCATACAGGTACTAAGCACAGACTCTAACAGCTACTTGCACATTCACACTACTGAGACAAAAATCTTGCACTGACAGGCAACTTAACTCTTTTTTAAAGTTTTGCCCTGAATTGATGACCAAATGAAAGCAACATCAGGACAGTGGTCAAAACCACGGTAAGAAAATGTTACTGCAGTGGATTTTCCTACAATATATAATTCACAACTCTGTTTTACCCAGAATTGCAATTACCGTAGTGTTATTTAAATTGACTACTCCTGAGATAGGAGAGATGAAGCAAACAGGGCATTGTCACCAATAAATCTAAGAGCACATTGTGGCTTTAGTATTACAAGCTTGTTTTTCCATTAGTTCTATTAAACTCCCCCTCATCCTCAAAACGGGAGTGAAAGGTGTTGGCTATCACTTCTGATTTTTGAAGCAGTAGCTGCCTCTTTCTCCTCCTTTCTGCAAAGATTAAACAAAAATTCCTGACTTCACACAAAATATAAAACAAAAGATGTGCAGTAACAACTATATATTACCTACACTATTAGCTATAATACAATTAAAAGGTGCACAAGAGCCAGACACTGATTTTCTTGTCACAGTAGGCTACAAAAAACACCTTTTGGACCGTAGATCTGTTCACTGACATGTCAAAGGAGAAATACCGGATCTGGCAGCAAGCTACTGACAGACTTTTTTCCAAATGTGAGTTGACTCTCTCTTCTAGCAATTTTTCACACATTGCAAGCAAAAATTTTGGAAAAATTCTATCATTTATACTTCAGTCTACTTAGAAAAGAATTCCTGTCCATACCATAAAGGCAGCACACATTTTAATAACTATCAAGGACAGACAAGCATTAAGCATATTCAGAGCTCTTAGACAAATGTAACCAAACATTAGAGTTCAAGGTTTTACATAACACCACCAGCTACTGCTAGTATTACAAACCAACTGAACAAACCACAACACATTAAGAATCTCTAACAAAGAACTAGCATTTATACAGAGGAAAAAATTTTGAATATTCAAGAGGTTTATCAACTGTCATTTAGGACTTTATCTGTTCTCAGCTGCTGAAGGAGCAGAGGAGCTGTAGCAAATCACTTTGCAGTTCACCGTTCTATAATCTGCACTCTTACGAGCCTTTATTCAATTCCACTGCTTTATCCCCTATCGTATCTTTAAAATGCAACTTTCCTCTCAAAAGTGTGTGTCTGGATTGGTATGAGGAAAACAGTTAACTACCATGCAAGCATCTATGTCTGATGCTGCCTTCTCCGTAAAAAAAAAAAAAAAAAAAAATTAACTGCCTTCTCCATAACAAAACAAACAATTTATGGTTTGATTTTGCCTGTTTCCTAAACACTCCACTTCCATTTCCTTCAGTTTGAGCTGAGTTTAGCTTTTCACAGAGTTGTTCTTACAACTGTCTATGTAACTTATTTTCTGTAAGAATGCCCTGAATTTATTTTAAAATTATGAATTCGTGCATGTATTTTGGCAATAAACTAGTATACACATCACTGTACTATTCTGATCAGGAACGATCAGATTAAACATACGGAAAACAAAAAACAGGCAATAAATTTCCCAACTTCTCCAAAAGCTGTACTTTCTGTACACATAACTATTTCTGACTGCCAGAGTGAGCAAAATCAAGTTAGTTTAGAACCACCACATACTACAGATGAGCCCTAACTGCTTTTGAATACATGTATTTTTCTCCTAAATGATCTGGTATTGATGTTAACAAGCTAATGACACCAGCATTTACATTTGGATAATGCATGTACATTATCCAACAATGGCACTAGCTTACAGGATCCTTTTTCGAAATGCTAAATACTTCTGTATCCTGTCCATCAATAGCACAGAGATTTATATGAATTTCAGAACGATGTAAACTATTTTAGAACAGGTAGAGGGATTCAGGAAAACAGAAAAGGATACACTGCAAAAGCCAAGACAAGAAGACACCACACTATGCTGATATTCATTTCCTGTGAGGGTTTCATAATGCTGTAGTAGGCTTCTGTCACCACATACACAACTGTAGCTGCAACAGTGAAATCCACCAACCACTGATATTCTGGGAAGTAATGCAATGCTGAAAAATATAAAGTTTGTGAATGTTAAAGTTATGTTCTAAGGCAGTTACTGATGTATACAGAATGGAGTAGTAATTAAAAGAGGTTTTCAATTGTGTGTTAAGTGTATTACAGTTAAGTTTAGGTAGACCCAGATCAACCAAGTAAAATGCAACAACTGTGAAAAAGTCACTCAACAATGTGAACTTCATTCTTCATTTCTGTCATCCAATACTTGATTACTACTCAAATTTATAAGGCTATGAGGTTTTACTGTTGTATCACCTCAGCTTTTATAACATCCTAAATCCAAAAAGCATACTTAATTCAGATTTCACAACACAGAGAGTAAACAGTTTTCCTGTTGAGTCCAGCTGTAATTCCAGGTAAGAGGGGTTTTTTGACCTTTTGTTAAAGATTAAAAGCTCACTGGCTATCATTTATTATATTACAAATAAACACTTATTTTTATTTTAAAAAACGCACCATCTAAAATACTGATGGTTTGCTCTTCGAGATTTTGTTAATACATCCTGTAAAACAATAATCATTGTGTAAACTTCACTGTAAAAATTCTGGGGATCATACTGTGTTGCATACAGGCTGGATGTTACGGAGAGAGTTTCCATAGGTGTTGGAAACTGCAAAGAACAATTTGTGACAACACAAATTGTCCTTCCCAAACACCTTCCCTACATTTACATGATCTAAAAGTGAGAAAACATTACTGAATGTTTGACTTGACTACAAGCTACCTGCTGGCAAAGATATGAAACTGGGCAAACTTAGGTATTTCCAAGTCCTACTTACTTTGAAATAACAATCTGGTTAGATTCACCAAAAAACTGTATATATTACTTTTCAAACACAGTAAACCCTATCCTGTATCACTCGGGTTGACAGCTAAATGCTATAGTTTCAAGAAAGTAACACTAGTTGAAACCTGCGAATGCTCTGTTTATTTATGTGCCACCTTCAAAAACATCATTTCTGTTACACAAACACTGTCACCCACAATTTAAGACGAGAAGTCTCCTGCATAGGAATATGCATCTTTCTTTCTATACTTATCCAGAGAACACATAAATATAAAAATGTAGGTAGAAAGAAAATACATATCACATACATACCCATGTATGAATTTTCTGTAGCAGAATGACTGATTATGATTAAGTAATCAAAAATTACCATCTAAAAAAATCCAGAACCCTCCGAAACACTTAATGCTGCATATTTCTGTACTGTCACTTGCCATTTTTAAGCATTTTACCTGAATGCTTCAGATGTGTAGTTGAAAGGTCTTAGGTTCCAATGCTACAGCACATTTCCTATTTTAGATTATCAGAAAGTATATGGCTTGATGTCTGCCAATTGTTATTTTCTTGTACAAAGCTAAAAACTCTATTTTGAATAGACTATGATGTGATTCTTTCGGTGTCCTCTCATATTGCTGTGGGAGCCTGATACAATAGTTGTGCTTTATGTTGGATTTCACCTACTTATCCCCTTTCACAACACTGCTATTAAAATATAAACCCATGGAACACAAAAGGAGACTTAAGCCCTACTACCTGCTTTCTCATTTACAACCAGTTTTGCTTCTATTCATTCACTGTCTACAAAAAAGATATTTCAGCATTAATAACAAATAAACACTTGACAGAATCAGGATATATTGGAAATAATATATTACTGTTTGCATACTCTTACCAATAGTGTCCCTTTCTGTTACAGATTTTGTTTCCAGATGAAGGTCAATATCTTTTGGAATGGTTAAGGGTTTGTTCTCAATATGACCATTATATTTTCTGTAAAATAAATAAATAAATAAATAAACAAACAGGTAGTACAAGCATGGATACGACAAAACAGACTTTTTCAATACATAATGACATTTCAAATTTAAGAAAAATGCAGACTGCTTTTTTTTCCCAAATACAAGTATTTTTATGTCTCTAGCTAAAAGTAGTACTTCAAGAACAAATCCTGGAAAACAACCGGGTATGTCAATGGCTTCCAGCTATAACTTGACAGACTCGGACATCCTGTTGTGGTATGGGTTTAAATGGCTTCCAGATGCTTTAATCTGAGCATGTATTGAGTCAAGATCCAGGGCACAGTATTTATTTTGGCCCACTGTTTTTCTCTATTCAGAGCTACAGAGTGTTCCCAAGGTCAAAAAAAAAACAAACCAAACTTGCATTAGTCCTTCTTGTCACAACAAGCAAGTACATCACATGAGCTGGACTAACCTAGATCCTTGAAAGGTCCAACCTACTAGCCATCAAGCGAAGGCAATTTAAGGTATCTTTTTAATCTAAACAGGCGTGTATTTAGAACCAAAGGCGCTTTTCATCTGGAGCTCTCAAACTATACCAATATAATGATCTTTGCTTCCCTGAAATTAAGTCACACCAGTAGACTTTAAATTAAAAAAACCCAGCACGCTCTTAAAAAAAATATTAAAAAAGATCAGATGATGTTTTGTTAGATTAAAAAATCAAACCTAAAACTTAAAACCTCTAAAAGGCTAGAAGGAAACAATAAACTGCCACATTTTAGATACCACCTCTGAAATTAAAAAAGGAGAGGTGGATTTTCCATAGAAAAACAAATTACTTGGGTATAAGCATTAAAAAGAAATCCAATCAATCACAAACTTAGTTTTCAGGAATGTTTTCATTTTAGCTCATATGTGAGATGAAAATACAAGCAGAAAGCATTAATCAATTTTTTCAGATTATATTAATGCTTAGTATAACCTGAAACACAAGAATTTTAATGGACAAACTGAAGATAGGAATCTAAAGCATTACTCAAAAAATTCAGCTGTGCAAATCTACACAAGAAGTTTCAAACACTGCCCAAGGACTAGACTACCTGCAAGCTCCTGTGTACTTCCCTGCCTTCAGTTGTACTCCTGATTATTCTCCTATTGCCTGTATCCGGGAGTACTATCATCTTGAGTGAGATGAGCATTTTGACCACTGAAGCCATTTCAGACCAACAAAACTTGGTGTTCCTACACTTTAATTATCCCGGGGGCCCCACAATCCAAGAGGCACAGACAGAACACACCCAGGATCACTGAATGCTTTAATTCAAAGTAATTCACAGTAGCTATGGACCTGTGCATTAGCCTAACAATTTCATATAATACAAACTATTCTGAAGCAGAAAACCTGCCTAATATTCACGTGCTATTAAGCCCCACAGCATAAGATACTGAAGGGTAATATGCACTGAATAAAATTAACTAAAATTTCACACTACAGCTGTTTCTAAGGCTAATTTTCAAGCAAGCTCCATGTATCTCCTTAAATAATTTATCTTTAAATTAGTTCAAACTGAGCGTGTATTTAAGGAACGGGTATTACACTTTGCAAGACTATGGGCCTGACAAAGCAGCTTCTTTATCTTGGAAAGACATGGGGAGTATCAAACAGATGCATCTTTATTTCTCCCACACTATCTGTTTCACATCTCCTTGTTGAGATGACTCACAAGATGTACATTCCATTTTGTGCAACCTAAATCAATAAATCCAAACCAACTCAAAAGGAACAATTCCCACTTAACTATGGTTCTTCTCGACCAAGAGTAGCTTCTTTCAAGGACACAGAGGTATGTTTATTTATTAAAAAAATAATTTATTATTCATTCAGCTGTTAAACAATCAAAGCAAAGGTCATTTAAGCCTCCACATTACTGCTTTAGTTTCTTTGAAGTTTTATATTGCCCTGTGATTAACATTCATCCTGTACAATCACCTACTACTACTATTGCAAAAGACTGGCAAGGCTGAGGAAAGGCCGTAAGAGTACAATTGTTAAAGTATGATTATTATTTGGCAGTGCAACTGTGTTTTTCAGTTTAAGGCTCCTACCGGTGGACTTAAACTTATAATTACATAATTAAAGTTATTTCACATATGAATAAACATCACTGGTTAAATGAATAATTATAAATTGTAATCTTATTCACAATTTTTTGCCTGATTTTTGTCACAGAAAACTGTTAAGATAAAAAAAGATTCTTAATTTTAAGGAATGTTGCAAAAAAAAAAAAATCACTACTTTACAAGGAACAACGTAACCCAGAGAATGGTGGTGAATGATGCTGCATCCAGTTAGCAGCTGGTCACTAAGAGTGTTCCACAAGGCTCCGTATTGGGCCCCATCCTGTTCAAGGTCTTCATAGATCGTGTGGACAAGTGGATGGAAGGCACCCTCAGTAAATTTGCAAACACTAAGTTGGATGGGAGTGTTGATCTCCTGGAGGGCAGAAAGCTCTGCAGAGGGATCTGGACAGGCTGGATCGATTGATAGCCTGACACCAACGGCATGAGGTTCAACAAGAAAGACCAAGTGCTAGGTCCTATACTTGAGTCACAACAACTCCATGCAGTGCTACAGGCTGGGGCATAGTCACTTGAAAACTGTCCAGTAGAAGAGGATCTGGGCATGCTGGTTAACAGTGGCTGAATGTGAGCCAACGTGGGCCTAGAGGGCCAAGAAGACCAAGGACATCCTGGCTTGTGTCAGACATAGTGCGGGCAGCAGGACCAAGGCAGTGACTGTACCCTGTACTCAGCACTGCTGAGGTCACACCTCAAATCCTGTGTTCAGTTTTGGGCCCCTCACAACCAGAAAGACACTGAGGTGCTTGAGTAAGTCCAGAGAAGGGCCATGGAACTGAGGAAAGGTCTGGAGCACAAGTTTGATAAGGAGAGGCTGAAGAAGCTAGGGAGGCTCAGACTGGAGAAAAGGAGGCTCACAGGGAACCTTCTTGTTCTCTACAACTACCTGAAGGAAGGCTGTAGCCAGGTGGGGGATGGTCTCTTCTCAAGGTTAACTAGTGACAGAACAAGAGGACATAGCTTCAAGCTGTGCCAGGAGAGGTTCAGGATGGACCTCAAGAGGAATTTTTTCATGGAATTGGAACAGGCTGCCCTTCCTGGGCGGTGTGTGGTAGAGTCATCATCCCTGGAGGTCTTCAAGAAATAACTAGATGTGGCCCTTCGGGCCATGTTCTAATTGACATGTGATCAAAGGTTGGACTAGATGATCTCAGAGGTCTTTTCCAAACTAAATGAGGCATGTAAGATTGCTAACCATGCTGCTTAAGAGCTAGGAAATAGGACAAAAAATCACATTACAATTAACAGATTATATGAGCAGTGTGTAGATTAATTCAAATCCTAAGATTTATAAGAGAGTTCATACCAGGATAGAAAAAAAGGAGCTAAAGTAAACCTCCTGTGTTGCAAAAAAGAAAACCAGAGGGAGTTGTTTTGTTTTAAACATGGCCAATTTAGAAATATTTCAACATGGCCAGCTCTACCACCTCAAGATGTATCAGTTCTTGACACAGCTGTACTTCTGGTAAGGCTGTTCAGAACTTCATGTCTGAACACCAGAAATCTATTTCCAGTTTAAGCTAATAGACAGCTATTCCATCTTCTCAGTTGTCGTTAACAGATTCAACAAGCCCACCTCTTTTAGCCCCCTTGGGCAAGACAGACTTTGTTTCCTCGATGATCCTAGTAGCTCTGTTCACCTGTTCACATACAAATTTAATTCTTCTTGACCACGAGTGATCAGAAACGTACACAGTAATCCAGATAAAGTTCAACATTGTTGTCTTGTCCAAGAGGGTTATTATTTCCCTCTCTCTCCACCAGAAACATTTCACATAATACATCCTAGGAGCCCATTTACCTTTTTCACACCTCTGTTAAGAGTGGCAGCTCATTGTAATCCTATGTTGAACTAATATAATCAAATCTTTCTTTTCTTGCTTCAAGATGAAGAGCTACAATCCTAAGATTTGTTTCCTCAGTTTTTATCTAAATGCATTCATTCACTAAAAAAAACCCTCACCACCAAATTAGCATTTCACAGACCATTCTGTGGATAGAAATTAACCAGTTCTGCACAATTTGGGCATGTCTAGCTCTGTTAAACTGAAAGAATATGTTTTGCTAAAGAACTGTGACAGCTAATGCAAGCAGGGCAGTCGTACGCAACTAGCAGTTTTTAACTCACACTATGACAAAAGTAGGCTAAAAGTTATTAGATGAACCATAACATGCTGAAAAAAAACCCCAAAACATTGGGGGGAAGACAAGCATAAACCAAGTATTTACCTATCTTTTTTACTCTTCCCTCTTTGCTTCCCTGCAAGAATCCGCAGTTCTTCTTCAGTGGGATGTTGATACCACCGTAAGCTAAAGAAAAAGAAAATCTCAAGTAAAACAATACCATCATTAGCAATTTAGAGCATGGCTTTCAAAAAACTGTATCACAACAGAGATTTCTATGTTTACTGAAACATCTGTCATTTGTCACTCCTAAGCAAGGCACCTTTGTGTGCCAGTACCAACCCTGGCTGAACTGAACAACAGCTAAAGTTCAGTTCTCTTCAGCAAATGAGGCATTTATACATAATTAGAAAGCTCTGCCACTTTGTCACTCACATGAAAGCCTTTCAGTTCTCAAAACACCAACTGTTAAAGATATCATCAAATAGAGCAAACACAGTCGTACAAGGTGGAAAAGTTCACTAGAATAATTATACCATTACAATTAGTCATCAGAACCATATTCTAAACAACTTTATAAAGCATAATTATATCCCTCCCAAACCCAGCAATTTTCCAGAATCTGAAATAGCTATTATTTAATAATCATTACCAGTCTTTTCTCTTAAGCAGAGCAAATTGTAACATCAACATTCCTTTCCTTAAACACCTCTTCAGTGATATCTTCAACTTCTACTAGAAAAAGTGCTATTAAAAAAAAATCACTAATTTACACATAGTTGACCTGCAAGTTTTTCCACTTTCACAGATCAATGCACCATTCATTTAAAAGGCAAGAAATGGCATGGAAATTCTGAAGAGGACAAACAGAGATGGGTAAATGTCTACGATGGTATATTTTACCTAAATCTCTAAGTATGGCAAAAACCTTAGTAGCTGAAACAAGGCCTTTCCCACATTCAACAAGGGAAGGTTACTGTCCAGATGCAGGAAGGATGTCACTCTGATCTCCGCTCTGAAATGCAGAGGCAAAGGAGACCAAGTATTAACAGGAACAGACTTGAGAAACGTGTACGGAAGTAGAAGGCCACTAATTGTCACCCATGGTGACACGGGTCAACACAGAGATGATAAAGGAATCCACAACCACCACCTCACATTAAGAAAACTTCACCAAGTAGGACCATTCAAATCTCTGCTGGTGAATTAGAGATGATGTCAGATCCAATCTCAAAAAGTTAGCAAAAGCTAATTTGGAAGGCATCAAAACCCAAACAATCTCAAGCCATTTGATAACACTTGATTCCCAGTTCCGTTTTGGAAAGGCTTCCCTCATCTTGGGAACTCTTCAAGAGAAAAGAATGCTAGTACCAGCCAACAGAACATCAAACGATTGCACACTGCAAATTTCTGCTGAAAGAATTCACTGCCAGTTCCAAAACTGAAAACAGCAAATATTGCAGATTTTGCACAAACACAGTTTTGGAAGGGAAAAAAGGAAATGAATTCTGTATAAGAGTGAAAGTTACTTCATTAAATTATTTTTATTATGTGTGGTCCAGTTGAGGAATCTGTGATTTGCAAACTTTGCTGCAAGAGAGACTTTAAGACTGAGACACAAATAAACCAGAGAAACAAGCTTTTCATCCAAGAAGTCAAACTACTCTGGAGATGTTAACTTCTATCTTTCACATGACCCAAAGCAACTGGGAAAAAGAAGAGATGTATTCTCCTGTTCTGTCATTTACCACATCACCCTGATCTGAACTTGGGATGCTAATGATGAAAGTCACCTATGCAGTAAAGAAATTTTTCAAAATCTTTCCTGCACGGACAGAGAAATAGTATCTAATGCAGCAGAATAGACAAAATTCTTGTTTGATGTAGCATGCTAACACAAATCAAACAACAAATTAAACCACAATTTGCTCTTAATTACATCAGAAAACAATGCTGCAATTGATACCTAATTACGACTAATAGGATAAAGAGTTTTGGTATTTTTCAGTTGATAAACCCTACACACCTTGCATTTAAAATCTCAAAATCAAGAGATTTGAACAAACATTTTCATAAAGATAGAGCTAATTAAAAGTAGTTCATATCTGTTTTAGCTTACATGTTTAAAACTGAAATCCCACAACTGATTACCCTGTGGCTTTGACATATCCAGGTCAGTCTGAATAGCAACAGACACACAGACATGCCCAAGTTAATTTGAATGAAGGTCATTAATGAATGCACAACAGAACATCCATGTTCTCCTGTCTTCCTGACAGGGCCTGAAAACATAGTAACTGAAATAGCTGAGTGGCTTAAAAGCAACATTTTGGCAGAAAATGTTTTGTTAGTTAAAAATAATGCAAGGCCTATGCAGATATTTAGGTAGCCTATTCTTCCAATAAATATATTTAGTTGCATTCAAGCTCTGAAAATAGCACTGATTGAAAAAGTTTCTTAACAAATTTATGTAAATAGCTTTTCAAGAGTCAATGATAGCTATTTATTCCATTAACAAGTAATTACCTTAAGTCTGTCTATCCTAACAATTCTCTTAGATTCTGAAAAGTCTTTGTTTCCTTTTAAAGGACTTCCCATAAACATACAGGCATCTTGAAACAAACTGGTCACTTAAATGTTTCTGTCTTGTCTGATAACATGTTTATCCTCTCTCCCATTTAGCAAGGACTATCTACAGACATTTCAGACCTATCTTGCATACCAGTCCTTTGGAAGCAAGACATTCAAAGCAAGTCACTTAAAAACCACTGTCAGATACCAAAGACTAGTCAAACTCTACTGACAAAGGAAAGGAGGAGCAGGTGGTAATTTTTCCTTAGACAGCTGGACTGCTTAGGACTGTGCCTGTACCTGTATGCTTACGTGCATAAAACCCTCTACCACCCCACCCACACAGGTCTGTCAAAGAAAACACTGCTGGCAAAAAGACAGCACCAAGGAGAAATGGGTTAAACATAAAATATAGTTTATCAGGCTAACTAAGAAAATAACTGGGTTTTCTTCTGCCATTAAAATTCAGATTCTTGTTGCAGTGAAGCTTCTGACTTGTTTTTATTTTTGGAACACAGGATTATTTCTGACTTCTTATACAATTCCTGTATTCAGGGAATTACTCAGAGTGCCTGAAATTACAATGCACTAAACCAGTTACCAGATAAATAAAAGAACACTGAAAAACAACAATGAATTTTTCCAGGATACTAACATGGAAGGCAATAATAAGACTCCCACTGGCTTCAGTAAGACCAGAATTACCTAAGGACAAGCGCTGAAATCCTGCTTTAGGTTTTTATCAATCTGCAGATGCGCAAAGATAAACGGAGAAATGGATTTGAAAAATATTTGAACAGCAAACTTCTCCCTATCATTGGCACATGGCATGCTTTAAAACAAGGATATGGTCTGTGAAAACTTCACAAGATTGAAGAACATGGGCATAATATTGACAACTTATTTTAGAAAAGCAATTGGATATTTAAATTTTCAAATAAAAGTTTAAATCAGTCTTAGACATAAAAGGTACAATATGTCATTCGGATAATTGCTGATAAAAAAGACTCTCATGGTGACACACCTTAAAAATAAACGGTAGGCAGTTTCATATTCATTAGTGTAAATGAAAGAAAGAAAGGTGATCAACACCCTACCAAGATGGTTAACAGTGAAACTTCACACTACAATTAAGAGTATGATTCCTGTTTGTGTTACCCATCTGACAATCACTGTTTTCTGTTACACCCATCACACATCTAAACAACATTTACAGTCACTTCTCATTAGCAACTTGTTGGGTGATGAAATGGGGAATATTAAAAAGGAACATCTCATAATTATAAGATGTAGAGGAAAAAAAGTCAATGGAAAGACTTGTTAATACTCCTATGGAGTACATTATTGTTTAAGGATACTCCTTCAGAAATCAGGGAATAAGGATCTGATATTCCCAAAATTTTAACAATTACGAAAGACAGCACACTACCTGCTAATCATACAAAGTGTTCTTCTTACCAAATGAAAAAACACACTGTCTATGATTCCTTTTAATATTTAACATACTGATTTATATACAAAAGAGCTTCTGTTTTTCATTCTTATTATGGATACAGTCACACAGGGAATGCTCCCCTTGCAACTCATTATGTCTGTTTGATCTATTGTTACAAGGAAGTAACGTACTGAAATTTATACTAATCCTGTCCTATGAATAGAATTTTTAATAAATAACTAAGCATTCTTCATATGCAAGGCTAACAAGGAGGTGGATTATCAACAACACAGAGATAGTGCAGAGGAAAAAAAATCCTTTTATTCTTCAGTATCTTGTATTCAATTTAGCTTTTAAATTAAAGGATGCACCTTGTACCTTTAATATAAGAGCTGAACAACAATTAACTTCATGGCTGATAAAATTAATAAACAAACAAGTATGTTGTTCTGCAGCAATAGTGTCTTTTTACCTTGAGCCCACAAATCAGATGTAACAAGCTACAGTAATAAATTTAATAAATGTCAATTACTTTTAAAAAAACCAAACGCAATTAGTATGTTTTACAGTTACTACTCTGATGCATATTTGCATTATCATATTCAGACACTTATCTTACCTGCCACTACAGAGAAGCCAGCGAGCAAGAGAATAGTGAGGTATGATCTTCTGTATTACACTAGCCATTACCATGGTAACCACCAACTGTACACCTATCACACCCTGTAGAGAAGTAAGTTAATAACAAGTCAGTATGTGTTTTAGAAAAGTGGTGAAGTACCTTTAAAAAAAAAATAAGTAACACTCTGTATAACAGGCATAATACAATGGGGAGGAATGGGGGGGCGAGGGGGGCGAGACAGAATACTGTAGCAGTTCAAAAAAAAAAACAACCCTGAAACTTGCTACAATCACTTACAAACTTCATCAAAGGGAAAAGGCATTCCCAGGTTGCCACAGCTAACCTCCCTGAAGAGGTCTAAGATCCTCCCCCTCATGATGCTGGCCTCATTATCTCTGTACAGGTTATTTCCTCTTTGTTTACCTAAATGTGTGGGTTTCTATCTTCTCTGATTAGTCGTTTTCAAGGACTCCTCTCCACATCACCCTCATCCTTAGCTTACCAGCTCAGTCTACCACTTTTTCCTCTTGATTTGAGGGCCATCATCTCTTTCCTCTCTAAGTCCTAGTCTAAATACCAGTTTGGCCAACTATTGGCCAAAATGCTCTTGTCCCAGTTGGTCAGGTGGATACTGTTCTGTCCTAGTAGTCCTTGCACCTCAAGAGAGAGTCCCGTGGTCACACAAGACAAGTCCCTGCTATCAGCACCTGCTATGCAATGAGCTGTTAACCCACAACTCTTCATCAACCTTCCCCCTCCCTACCAGCAGTATCATCTTTCATCCTAAATAATGCACTAAGGAAATTCTTCCTTCAATGCTTTCTCCTTTTTTTGTAAAACAGAAATTGTGTCAATAAACTGCTTTTATTAAAAAACATAGGCAGACGAAATGTTTTTGGATACACATTATTATCTCTAATTCAATGGGATTGCAGGAGACTGAGATAGCAAAATTTATCTTTTAAGTAGTTACGAACACTTTCAATATGTTACCAAACTTTTCATTAAAAAGTGCCACATATCAATTAAAAGTACTTGTCACTTTTTTATACCTTGAAGTAAAAGCTTTGGAGGGGGTCAGATACCACCAAGTTTCTTTGGTACTCAGGACTCTTTTTGCCTTCTCCCTCCTGTGAATTTCTAGTGCTTCTACACCTCGGTGGACCAACTCCTTGAGGTACCTCAAAAAGTAAGACCTCACTTTCGTTTATGTTCTATGTTACTGAGATCAAGATCAAGGGCTGTATGTATTTGAACACTCTACCTTTATTAAGGATTATGCATAGTTCTGTACATAGATTACTCAAACCAATTCCACCAGCTCCCTAGCTAAGGGAAGTGTATTTCAAATTAAAGAAAGTGTTACAAGCTACATGCATAATATATATGCTATATTTACATTACTAAATTGCTAAGGAAGTATATACTCTTTGGGTACAAAATAAACCACGCATTTTAAAATCAAATGTTTATTCTGATGCCCTCAAACTAAGCCTAAGCATTTCCACCTAATGTAAGAGAGAAATCACTGTCCTTTCATCTAGATTCTCTACTAAGCCATGATCCTCAGAATTCACACTCTCAGGGGGAACTTACATTAATACTTCTCTAGAATAATGTTTTTATTAGAAGCACAGACTAATCAGGTGCCAGTATGTCTCTTCAGTTACTCCTAGAGCTTCCTATCTGTAATGGAAAGAAATTGCCTTAACTCAAGACAACAGGAGGGAAAAAGATGCAAATCGAGGCAGTTATTTTTATACAGAGCAGCAAGTCCACTAACCAAGCTAAAATACTTACAATTCAAGAGACTACTTAAAAATGCACAAACAGAAACTCATTTCCTTACTCAAGCAAAGGCCGCACATTGTAACAGAACCCATTACGAACAATTTCTCTTAGCCACTGAATGTCTTTCTGCACCCTATCTGCCCCTTTCCAGCAGAAACTTACAGTGCTCATTCTCATAAAGTTACTGCTGTATTTGTTAAAAATAGAAATACCTACAAACATTTCAGTGTACAAATCAAAATAACCTAGCAAGGTTTAAGCCACATGAAAAAAAACAAGCCAAACCTAAAACCCCAATGATATGTCTAAACTTAATTTTGACTTTGTGGAGGAAACATCCTTCTGGTACTTTTCTACATTTCAAGAAATTAAAAAATGGAGATATATATATATATATATATATATATATATATATGATACGTTAATAGAGAAAAGCAGTCACATGAAATTTAAAAAAATCCACTGCATTTATCTTCCTGCAATCTGCCAAGAGCACTAGTCACAGGAATACAGTAGATCATACGGTGAGTCAAAATAACTCACTATTGCTATGTGCACAGCACGACTTTTTGCCAACTCTACCCTTTTGCCTGGATGTGGTTACACTCTACTTGTATGTTGACTAACACACTCCAGAAAAATCTACAACATTCCAAACTACCTCATATAACAACAGTAGAACACATTTTCCCTCCATCCCCAAATACAGGGTTCAAGTCAGGCTCTGTCTAGATCCAGTCACCCCCATATTTCTAAGTCTTCACTTTACGCTAATATCAATTTAAATTCAAAACCACTCATTTCAGAAACATAAATTACTAGGTGTTGGTTTCCACCATCTTACATCCTCTACTTGCATGCTCCAAATTAGAGGACACAGGGTTTAGATTTTAGTCAGAAATCTACAACTTTAAAAATCTAGAGTATGAGAAATAGAGTGGTACATGTTTGAGGGAGAAGATGCTCAACAGCAAAGCCCACATCACATGGGGTTTTGAGTACCTCTGGTAAACAAACCCTGGAACCTACCACCTGATCTGTGATGAAGTAATTAGCACACAATCAGTGATGGAGTTGACTCAAAACTAAGAGAAGTACTACTCACCTGTTAAGAGATGAGGAACTGCTGCACAGATTAAATAAAGTGTCTGCAGTTATAGAATAGTTTGTGGAATTGAAACCATTTCATAAGGCCTTCAAAACTGATTCCACATACATCTATGTCCCTGTCATGCTTCAGCTTTGCAGCTTCAAATTTGAAATCCAAGTTCAAGACACTAGAGAGAGAGGTCTGTATTCTGCTGATCAGAGACATTTCTGTCAATTTCTCTAATGCTGGGAAGCATGGGGACCAACGAAAAGATGACTATGTACGTCAGTTTTTCTGCAAAATACGGGCTGGCAAGCAACCTCCTGGTCAAAAATGAGACTGAAATGGTACAGCCATGCAGCAACAACACTGTCTAATAAACTGCAGTCTGGCTGTGTTTCTGCCACAGAGGAAGATCTTTGATGAGAGGTGTCTCAGAAGTCTTGAGCACTGTGTTCACTTCCCAATCCCCCAGTAAGCACGGCATTCCTACCTTTGAGTAACACAGCACAGTTTACATGAAAGCTTTAAATAAAACCTAGCAGAGAACATATCACATACTCCACAACAGTTTTAGCAGTCACATTAAAGTAAGAGTGACAGGTTAAATTAAAAGATGATTGACAGGTTTCTTAAAATTGGTGGGGAAAAAAGGCAGGTCCAAAAAGCAACAGTATACGGTTGAATAAAGTATAACTTGGACTTTGGTTTTCACCGTCTTTTATACTACATATCTGGACACAGAGTTGCTGATTAGTAGAAGAACAAAAACTAAGAATAAGCAATTAAGATAAAGTTACAATATTCTTATCTACACTTTAAGTGTACTTATAAAACACCAACAGCTATCTCAGAGTAACAAAAAGAAACTCCAACGAATTTTAAAAAGTACTTCTACCTAAAACATTTTTCTTTTCATCATTAAATGATTTACAGAACATGAAGTACAAAGATAGACAAGGTTGACCGTATTCTGCAAAGATACCACTCCAGACTCCTTATTTTGACTGTGCCCAAGGTTACTCCTCCTTACCTGTAGTAAAAGGTCAGGGGTTTCCGTCTTTTTTTCCCTTTACCACCTATGTACATATTACAAATAATTCAAATACCCAGCTTTACACAGGACTTTGAAACTACTTGTTCTCTGACAGTAACCATCTCCTCCTTTACAAGATGAGGGCCTTGAAGCCAACCGCCGTATACACCAGGACTGCAGTACGGATACAGCTGCGTGACTGAAAAACAGCTGGTAAAATCCCATTTAGAATTTCACCTTCAGAAATTTAATGCCTGCTGCTTACTTTCTGAAGTGGCAAGTCTTGTAAAAACAAGATTTTAACATAACTGCACTTGAGTATTCTACAGATGTTAATACAGGGCATAACAATATCTTTCAATGGTAGTACACAAACATAATAATATGGCCGCGAATTTTCAAGTAAGAAATGGAAAAGGTGTTCTATCAGTAGTGTGTCGCTAGCGAGCAGAGACCAAGGAATAAAGCGACATGGATGGTTTAGTACGAGAAGAAACCGACCTTTCATTAATTTACAGATTCACTTATATACCTTAGCACGCTGGACACCGACATAACATTATTGGTTCTCTGACCAACCGCCCCCCAGAGGGATTGGCTGAACCCAACAACACTTACTTCAGATATTTTCTCCTCGGTATCATAACAATACCATAGTTTACAAAATCTCCCAACTGTTTTCCCATAGCGTCCGTGAGAAAGCAAGGCTTTCACACAGACACTGCAGAAAACTGAGAAATCTCTCTGCAGCCAAGCCTTCAGCATTCACAGTAGTGGCCACCAAGATTTGTAAAAGAATATAACAAATACTCTTATCTCCTGCAAATTCAAAAGTGCAATGGTATTTGTGAAGTCTGGAAGCTAAATCAATACAACCTCTTCAAAATGCCATTTAACAGCTGACACATTCTTGCTTTTGCTGTTAAATGAGACTTTTCCACATAAAAATTTTTCTCCATACGCAAATTTTTCTCCGAATGTGTATGTCTGTGCTAAAGCTGCAGCTTGCAAAAGCAAGGTAGTGTTCTCCTGGAACATAAACACAATTCAAAATTATTTCCTAAACTGTAGAAAATATTATATAGGATGGCCAAAGAAAAGTGAGCTTGCTGTGCAACATCTTAAAGTGAATGCTTCCTCTGAAAGACTACTTTCACAGAACAACTATAGTCATTATGCTAATAGGCAATCCAAGGCAGTTCAAATCCTATGATTTGTAAAAATCAGACATTCATACAGCTAATTTTGGAAAAGAAATCTATGCCAAGAGAATCCTTCAAAATTCAGATTTTTACTCTTTTTTTCTATTCTCATGACCAAGGCTTCCCTGAATTAGAATTTTCATGCACCTACCATTGTTTACAACAGACCAGAGATGAACAAAAGATGCATAAAGTGGCATGAAGAATATACCAGGTGTTAAAGACTACCACCCAACTGCTCACCCTCACAGCGTCTTTCACACCCAAAGGTCACTTCTCTCTTGACCACCGTGTGTTTCCACAGAGTCAAAGAAGAGCCATAAACTGGGAACAGTGGAAGGACTCAGCTGTGCATGACTCCCCCTGAAACAAGGTGATCTGTTTAAAACCGAAATTATGCTTTAGTCAGTGAACAGCACTTTACCTGACAGTCTTGCTTCTTTTACCACTGAGGCTCTCTAAGCAAAGATTACAGAACTAGTGCTCGTTAGGCAAATCAAGTTATTGATACAGAATTCTCATGGCCGGAACAAGGGCATTTATAAAAATGCAAATTTACCACTATCACTGAAGACGCAATACAGAATACTTGTTGTAGTGAACACCAATATATATGGAATATATTATTAAATTATAAGTAAAACTAGTTCAGAGAAATCATCTACTACACAGGAGGAAAAAAGGTTATATTCCATTATTACTATTCCAAGATTTTAAAAGTCTAATTTGCCCAGTATTTCCACAAATAACACAAGTAGGAACTACAGAAGTCTCCACCCTCTAGAACACTTGCTTTTTAAAGAGCAGGCTCTGCCATTAGAGGAATCATTCCAAGTATAAAAAGTGAAAAGCCTTTAATGCCTCTGCTGAACAGTCTAAACCACTATGGTCTTACAAAGTATTAAGACACTTGTGTAGAGTTTAAAGTCATGGCCTAACTGGCATGGCAACTGCACGGATGAGTCCCAGCTTGGCAGATGTCGACGTTTATAACTTGATTTCTAAGCTTCCTGGTACAAAATAAACTGTTGAATGTTTCATTCTCCTGTTGCTTTGGAACTGGAAAATACAGCTTCCAAACAGCAGCACAGAAGTAGACTACCATCCTTTGCCTTTGCTTACCTCATGGAATCATGCACAAAGATTATTTGCTCACACTGCCAGCACCCAGCAAAGAAAACTGCGCCTGATCTTTCAACCCCATTAGGCAACACAAGCAAGCACTCAATTAATTTACATAAGGACCTACACTGAAATGAAAAATTTTTTGCTTGCAATTTTCCAAATGTAGCTTTCAATACTAGGCCACAGCACTCACAGACTCCTACAAATGAGAGGAGCATCTCAAAACCTTTTGATTAAATATTCTAACCCCTGTGGAAAAGGAAAAAAAAAAAGAAGAAAAATACTTAATGAGAAAAAAAATACAATTCCTTTCATAAGCCAGAATTTACACTATAAAAAGTACTTTAGTGGAACAATATAATTCTATTTTTAAGTATGATAACAGTTAAAAGGCAGATTTTATCAAAAATATAACTGTAAAGTGCATTTCTTAAGACTTAGATCAATGAACAGACACTGGTGCCATAATTAAAGTGACATATTCACGCTTATATTCATATAGTCACATGGAAGAGAAATATATTAATGGCCAATACAAAATGTTTTTATACCTGCAGTCCCTGTTCCTTGTATCCCAAATATAAGTATGTTAAAAGCTGAGCCAATTAACTCCAGTGTTTTAAATGATAACTAAGACCTAAATACAAAATTCAGCAGATCTTTATAGAGATATATCTTTATCTAATTTAATATTCATTAAATACTTAGCCTACCCTGTTGAAGAAACATATATCCAACAAGGTTACATCATCAGCAGAAATTACACCAGTCAAACTTGGTTCTTCTTCTACTATGTTACAAGGTCATTTATTGCGCACCACATTCAACCCAATAAATTGTAGCTGTGGCGAAATACTTGCAGTGAAAACCAATTTGAGGCGGGACCTTTTATTCATGAGGTCCCTTCCAGCCCCAAATGCTCTATGATTCCATGACACTCACATGCTGCCACAGCACATATGGCAGGTATGACATGACCCATAAAACCGAGAGTGAACTGGTGGCAATGAACAACAAAGCGTCTGGCAAAGGCTTCTGGATATATCCGAGATCACAAACACGGTCCATTTACAGGGGATTTAAGGAGATGCGACAAGACAGTTATACTCATAGAATCAAAGCTGAAAAAGAACTTAAAGATCATCAAGTCCAAATGTCAATCCAGCACTGCCACCGTAATTCCTGAAATCACTAAAACACATCACCCAACGCCAGGTCAAAACGTTGCTTAAACTCTTCCAGGGATGCTGACTTCACCACCTCGCTGGGCAACTTATTCCAATGCCTGACCACGTGAACAGTGAATTTTCTTTTTTCTAATATCTAATCTGAATCTCCCCTGTCTTAGTTTGAGGCCATTTCCCTGCATTTCACTGCAGGCATGGTAGAAGAAACCAGTCCCTACCTCACTACAACCTCCTGTCAGGTAGTTACAGAAAGAGAGAAGAATCCTATGCATTTATAAAGAGACATCCTAACCCCGTTACAGAGCACTAAGGGCAGTGGCTCACACTACTTCCCAGTGGTAAAGCACCAGAGAAGGAAACAATCACTGGGCAGTGGAACCGTGTCGGTGTAAGACCGCGGAAGGCAGCAAATGCCGCGGTGTTCCCCCCACGAGCGCCAATTACAGAGCTCGATGATGTCACTCCGCTGCCTCCCTGCCCCCAATGCGCCCAAATCCCCGAACTGTCCGCACAGCCTGGGACCAGGGCCCGCAGCAGCTCAGACCCGAGCCAAGGACTCGACCGCTCGACCGCCCCGCCACCCCGCTCACCATGGTGCCCGTGACGGCCCCGCCCGCCGCCGCTGCCGCCCGGCCCGGCCCCGCTCCCGGCACATAAATCTGCCCGCCCGCTGCTCCCGACCGGCGCACGCCGAGGTCACGCCGGGATCCGGCCGCGACAAGGCCCGCCTGAGCTGTCCAACCAGGTGCCTGCGCAGGCGGAGCCCCGGAGCGCTGAGACCGCGCCGCGACGGACAGCACCGGCCTCACCGCTCCGCGCCCGCGAGCTGGCGACAAGCGAAGAAGGTAGAGGGGCCGGCCGGGGCTCACGGCCCGCGGGCCCCTCGGCGACAGCCCTGTCAGGCGCCGCGAGCCAGCCGGTCCCGGGCAGGGCACTGCCGCGACCCCAGCCACGTGACACGAGAGGTCGCCCCGAGCGCGGAATTCCCCCGCGACGCCCGCGTGCGGCGCGGCACCGCCGGAGCACCGGGAGAGGATCGGAGGGAGAGGGGAAGGGGACCCAGCCCCGCGGCGGCACGAACGGAGCGCGGCAGCGAAGCGGGGGAGCGGGATGTGCGCATGCGCCAACGTCACTGCGCCCTCTCCGTGCCGGCGCTGCATATGCACAGCGGTGCGGGCTGGGGGCGGAAGTGTGGCTGGGCTTGCGCCCGCCCATCGTCGCGGTTAGCGGGGCCCGGGGGCGGCTCTCCCGGGGGACGGGGCGGAGTCGCTTGGCCCCACGGAAATATGCGTCCGCCCTGCAGAACGCCCTCCGCTGCGCACCAGCTGCCTCTGTCCGAAGGCACACGCCTGGATAGCCCGTCCTAGAGGAGCACTCGGAAATAGTCGCGTCCCTCAAGTGGAATAACAGCAATTTTGTCGTAAAGCGTGCGGTTTTAAATGTACTGCTGTGGTCCCTTATGTATGCGCTGGAACCAAGTAGGAGCATTGTGCTTGAATAGATAAATAGTATTTCTGTAGAAAATACTTCTTATCTGTTCGTGTTTTGCCAAGCTTTTCCTGCCTTCTGAGAAACCCAGAAGGGCAATTCATAGAATCACAGGATGGTTTGATTTGGAAGGAGCCTTATGGATAATCTCATTCCAAGCCCGTGCCATGTCCAGGAACACCTTTCGTTAGAGCACGTTGCTCAGAGCCCTGTCTAACCTGGCCCTCCAGGGATGGAGCATCCTTCCATTTTCCCTGGGCAACCTATGCCAGTGCCTCACCACCCTCACAGGAATTTTTTCCTAACATATAATCTAAATCTCTTTTAGTTTAAAACTGCTCCTCCTGGTCTTATGACTATCTGCCTGTGTAAAAACTCATTCTTCCTCCTTCTTACAACGCCATCTTTAGAAAGGGGCTCTGAGGTCTCCCAGGAGCCTTCTCTTTTCTAGATTGAACACTGCCAACTCTCTCAGCCTGTCTCCTTAGCAGAGGTGCTCTAGTCCTGTGATCACCTTTGCAGTCCTTGGACTCACTTCAGCAGGTCCATGTCTTTCTTGTGCTGAGGACCCCAGAGGTGGCTACAGAAACCCAGGTGGAGGTCTCAGGAAGTCAGAGCGGAGAGGCAGAATCACCTCCTTCTATCTGCTGACCAGGCTGGTTAGGATGCAGCCCAGGACATGGTTGTCTTTCCGGGCTCCACACACACCTTGCAGGCTTATGTCCAGCTTTTCGTCCACTAGAACCCTGAAATCCTTCTCTGCAGGGCTGCTCACAGTGAATCTAAATCTTGCTCCATACACAAATCCCTAGGAAAAGCTAATTTAGTAATGTCTTGACAGCCATCAGGAACAGTTATAAACTGTCATTCTGACATTTTTAATTGTTCTTTGAAATATGTGGCAGCTAAAAAAAACCCAAAACAAAACCTACTCAACATCACATTTCCAGAACAGTAGAACAAATAGATTTCCAAACAAAGGAAATCCTCTCAGTTATCAGAGATTACAGTACCAAACACAAGATGATTTTAACCTATTTAAACCATTTAATTTTAGTCAGAAAGTAGGTCTCTGCCAATTTATTAATGCTAATTTGGTGACATTTATGGCAAATGTAACGTGTCAAGAAAATAACAAATTCTAAAGGCCATTTGTTTTACACCATGTGTTTCTTGCAGACAGAGTACTAAAGAAAACTAAGCTCTTTAAAAGACAAAGTTACAACAAAAAAGTGTCAGTCTTATTGTAGAAATAGTAAGAGATGAGATGCATTTGGAGAGCAACTGATTTGAGACCCATTTACTTGTGGAGGTAAGAGTCTCAAAAGTGTTTTAAACAAAACTCTAACTTGTTTGAACTCTTTTTAAGAAGATTTCATCACTGATATGAATAGTGGCATTTTATGAAAAAATAATCAAAACTGGAAGTGAGTAGAACTGTTTCATTAACCAAAACAAGAATTACATATTGGACAGCTTGAACTCTAGCAATCATGACTTCAGAGCTCTAGTATTTTAATCGTAGTGCTGTTTAAATTTGTGTTTCACAAAAACAATATTCACACAAAGACAAGGCCAAACTTGTTGTAATCACTATGGAAAAATGGATTTTTGAATGGATTTATATGGGCTGAATGGAACCTTTGCAGCAGCAAGGTAAAGAAAATTGTCCCATGTGTACTGCCACTGGTACAAACACCACCTAACCTGTGAAGTTGTTCTCTTGAGCCCTCTTGTCTCAAACAGTGGGCAAGTTTTAAGAAACGCATGAGAGCAGACATGGTTTTACTGCCTGTGCCAGCTGGATACAAGGCTGTCTAAAGCTCATTATTCAGAAAAGAGGCAAGGCTCCCCAAAAATACATTTCTAGACTGTCAAATGTAGTCTCAGCAGCCGCAGTTGAAGCAGAAACACTTAAAGATAAATAAGAAGTCTGCAAGTGTAATGTAAAGGCAACTGAGGTGGAATCAGGAAGGAAAATTTATTGTAACACAGTCTACAGTCCCAAAATGACAGAAGGTAAGTTTAGATCAACAAAGGCAAAGTCACCTAATACATGAAAACTGGCATCCTATATCAGTAAAAAGTTATTTATGAGGTGAACAACAGGAACACATCATTGCAATGTGTTCTGTTTATTTCTATCTTTCCATTATTTGGGATACTTTTCATTTCTGTAAGGTGAAGATTATTAAGAGATTCAATTACAGCCTAATTTAACATATGAGAGGATATTGAAGAAAAATAGTGGCAAAATCATCAAAATATGTACCGAAGAGCGGTCATTAATTTCTTTTTTGGCAGACAGCACATCAGGCTGGAAATTTTCCATGTAGGGGTGTAATTCTAGATCTTCCAACTACTATAGAAGTACTTCCCAGCATTTTAAAATGCAGTGACAGGACTAAGAGGAATGGCTTTAAACTGACAGTGGGTACGTTTAGATGAGATATTAGGAAAAAATTCTTTACTGTGAGGGTGGTGGGTCTGACCCAGGTTGCCCAGAGAAGCTGTGGGTGCCCCATCGCTGGAAGTGTTCAAGGCCAGGCTGGATGGTGCTCTGAGAACCTAGTCTAGTGGAAGGTGTTTCAACCCCTGCAACGGGTTGAAACAAGATGACCTTTAAGGTGCCTTCCAACCCAAATCGTTCTATGGTTACTTTATGGTTTAGTATAAAAATATAAAAAGTGGGAGTGTAATACCATAAATGCCCAGTTTCGCGGGGTCCCGCAGGCCCCGCCGAAGCCTGGGCAGGTTCAGTATTACAGTCAAGTGACAAAGAGATAGGAAGGATACTTGTTTTCATCCCGGCAGGAAAGTTTATTACATCCTTTACTGTCGAAAGTTCCAAAGCAAATATGAAACATGATTCTGTGTCACCGGCCCTGGGGTGGTCAGCCTCAAAGGGCTTCGTCCCGTTGAAGGCAGCAGTGACACTTCTGCAGACCAAATCCCCGACAGGGTTGCGTCTCGGCAGCCGCGTGAAGAGGGCGACACTGGCTCTGAAGCAGGCGTGCCC
>RAHM01000519.1:32176-43322 GCA_003713295.1 Parotia lawesii | reverse complement strand
GCCGGGCCAGGGTTCAGCACACTTTTAAAGAGGGGAGGTAGAATCCAGACAGCGAATAGGAAAACAGGAGAGGGGAGGATCCAGGCAACACGGGACCAATCACAGGGTAACAGGGGAAGAGCAGAGGAGGAGTTTACATAATTGACCAATACCAAACCGAACTTGGGGGAACATTCTGGAGAAGTGGGCGTGGTTTCAGTCCTGGGCCTCGCCCATGGACGCCCCTTCATTCTCTGGTATGTCCGCCCAAGTGATTGGCAGGACATTGGGAAGAGGGTCTTGGCCTCGAGTGGTCCAAAAGGCCCCAACACTGGTGGGTCTGCCTCATGCTATTTTCAAGTATACTCTCAACATTTCTTTATGGTCCAGTCTCTCTTAGAGGTCCTATACATTTCAGTCATAAAACAACTACCTTTTTTTTCCACCAAATTTGTCATGTGTGTTGCTCTTTCCACCAAATTTGTCCTGAGAATAGTGCTGCCACTTTCATTTTTTGGTGAGCTAAGATACCTCTAAACACAAAGGAGTCACAAGGAACATAGAATTACAGAGGCTGAATTTGTTGATCACAGTAGCCAAAACCTAGTTGTACATGGGTTGGTCATTTTTCCCAAAACTAGTGGGAAAGCTGATACCCTGTTGCTCCAGTGTTGTGGGAGCAGCTTCCTGATTAGTGTTTATTTAGTGTTGTGTCACCAGATTCCTTGCAGTGGGTGCAGTTTTGCACACTGTTCAGTCAGCAGGGCAGCTCAGGCGCATGGGACCTAGAGGAAGTAAAAGTGTGCCTAACTCAGATCAGACAAGCCTGGGTATATTAATGAGAGCTGGAATTAGTATATTCCTGGATAGGCTTTACTTCAACAGAAGTTAATAAGCTTATTTATTGATAAAGTTTCAGTGGGAGGTTTTTTAGTTAGACTTGCTTAGACAGCAATGCAAGTTTATGTGCAGCAGCTTTTGCTTTTCTTTTCATTGTTGATTTTTAATGGTGCAGAAAATGAATAAAGGTAGGTGTACAAATGATAAGTGCCTGGGTGTTTGACATATAGCTGTTCAAGAAAGGTTTCTGAATCGTATCTGCCAGCCTTAAAAGTAGAGTTTCTTAAACACATAAATAAGACTGTCACAGGAGCTAATCACACTCTTCCTGTCAGATGGTAATAGAAAACTGCTTTAGGACACAGGTTTTTCAAGATATCTTAACTGTTTTCAAAAGTACCTGGAGATGAGTATGTCAAGAAGACACTATGTCTCAGGACTTCCCACATGAAGGAGGTTTGATTCTGGTTTTGGTTTTACACCAAGATGTGAACATAAGCAGTTCTCACGGGTAAGCTGTTTTGCTCATATCACAGAAACTTAGCTCATGTCTGTAGTCTTAAGAACTTTTCTTTGCGTTTCAAAACTAAATCGATTTCATACTTGGATAAAATATGTAGGTTCTGTCAGAGATGCTGAATATCTGAAGGTCCATCCTGTGACATTTATTGAAAGATCTGTATTCAGTATTTTTTGAAAAGTCAGATAATTAAACACTCTCTAACACCAGTTTTGAAAACAAAAAGATAAATACTTGGGGTGCACTTTGTTCTTTTACGAGATTAGAAGTGGAAAAGTAGAAAGAGCTTTTCACTGTGATCTGCAGCACTATCTGACACCAGATTAGTTCTAGGGGTCAGACTGGTAGCACAATTTACATAATGTGTGTTTGTGTTTGATTGAAGGCTAGGTTACTGGATTGCTTCCAGCCTGCTGAGGTTACACCTCCCCAGTTCATCTCTCCTGAAGAACAGCAGGCACAGTCCTGAGCGAGTGCTGTCGGTCACATGGGTGAATGACAGCCATCAAGAGTATAATAATCACTGACCTTTTTGACATATTTAACTATTAAAAGCGTTAACATATAAGGGACATATTCAGCTATTGTAAATATCATTAAACGTGCATGTGAGCTCCCAGGGAATGATTATGGCAGAATTAATCATTACTTTTCTTTCAACAATGGGATCTTGTCACAGAGCAGGTTGAGTCCTCCTGCGCCTCTTGGGTTAGTAGTTGAAGCATTGTGCCACTGACAACAATGCCATCACAGCAGCATTGCTCATGTCCAGAGATATTCATTACCTTGATAAAACTGGCCCTTTTAAGAATTCAATTGTATATTAAAAAATTCTACATAAATTGCGATGAGACTATAGATAAATATGACACCCTTTAAAGTTCTGGGTTTGAGTTTATGTTTGTTTGGGGGTTTTTTAAAATGAAATTAGGTAAAGTATATAAATTTAAGAACCTAGAGGTATTAAAAGAGACTTGAGGAAAACCAGTTTTTGATCATCTTAAAAAATCACTTCTGTCACCTGGAAAATAACTGGTGACTTTTAAAACAAATTAGAAATGGATTTGATTTGCAAGGAGACGAGGAGGAGAATGAACGCACATTGTTTATAAATATATCCTGAGTAAGACCTTTTCTAGTGCATAAGGAAGCTCAGACTAACTCTTAAGACTGAGAGCATCAACAAAGAAGTAACGTGGTGCCTACTGCTTTTAATAGTTTCTTTCTGCACGAAGAAATAGATTTTTGTGTAGAAGCTGCAAAAAAGGTGCAATGAAAGATGGAAACAAGTCATGCTATAGTTTTTGTCGACCAGCCTAGAAGTCATTTTTGCAATCATTGATATTAATTTAATGGACTTTTTGCCTGGAGTTTTCGGTTTTTTGCTGATATATTTACTACTTGTAGAGTTTTGTCATTCAGATTTGCAGTTGAAACATTGATTTATTACATGTGTGTTTGTCTTAGCCAAATCTTAGTGATTTCTGAAAACTTGACAATAGTAAACAAACTTCTGTTGGTAGAGATGATCAGATGAGATATTACTTGTGACGCAGCTCATGGAAAATTCTGAAGTCCTACAAAATGTCCTTCTCTATGTTACAAAAGTTTTTGTAAGCTTTTGTAAGTTACAAATATTCTCATAATTTGAAATATTTCTGTTATTTCTGAACCCTGTTTGCTGTCACAAAATATGAGTAACTGTCTTTTGCTTGGCGGTTCATGTAGTGGCCATGTTATTGATTTTTTTTAAACAGGTATTTGCCCCACTCCTTGACACAGACACTGCTAGTTTGCATGAGTAGTACAGATGTTTGTGTAGCTCATTGGGAACCTAAATTGAAGTTTAACAGTAGTTTCTGGGTTTTTCTCCATTGTCATCATTTAGTTTGATTCAATAAACCTGAGCTAGGTTGCCAGGATATCATAGATTTGAAGATAGGGAGGGCAAAAATTATGACTAGAAGGACTAAGTCAATTGGCTTTTACCACTTCTGGGTGTGACTTGTGTAGCTTTAGGATTAGATAATGAAAATGGGAGACATTGACTTGAATTGTGACTCATTTGGCTCTCTTTAAAGTTCTGCCTGGAATGATTTGCTTCTGGACAGGTTGGAGGGTTTTACCCTAGTTTTTTTTCTCCATTCTGTATTTCGTTTGGGCGACATGTGGTGGGAAGGAAAGACTAAGTTAATTTGTCCCTGTGGAGATCACTCTCGTTTCAATTCAGGTACCACTTTTGTTTCCTATTTTTTTTCCCTTTGTTTTGTTTGTATTTTCTTTAGCTCTGTTTTTGCATAACACTGTTTTTCTCCTGCTGTGACCACTTGCACATTGAATGCAGCCCTTGAACACTGATGGCTTAACAGCAACTGTCTTTATTTCCCTCTTTCCGTGGTGGCAGAATGGAGCAACCAGTTTTTGGAGGCAAAGGAAGTGTGTGGTGGCGAAGGTGTTTTCTTCATTTTGAACTCCACTATATCCACTAGTATATAACAGAATGTGAAACCTCTCCTTCATTTTCTGTCTGTCTCTCTCTTCTTTTTCCCCTTTTCTGTTTCCTGTGGCTGATTTTCCCATGACTTTGGCAATTTATTTCTCCACACCTTTTATTTGCTAACAGCTTTCACGGAATAGTTCTTAGGTCCAAAATCTCAGTGTGTCTGATATTGTTCTTTAAGAAGTCTTGGATGTAAAACTGAAATCTACTTGATGCAACTGTTTAAGCTTCTAAGGGATTAAATAGTTTGATTCAGAGGAAGCAGGTCATTCTACCTGCATTCCCCAATGTGACCCACGAGGAGAAGCCAATAGGCTCTTGCTCAAGAATTTTGGTCAGTGGTATCAAAGAACTTTTTGAATGAGCTTTTGTGTTTGTTTGGTTTTCCTTTGTGCCTAAGTCTCTGCATTGTCAGTAAATGACCATAATACTGAGGGAAGTAATTTCTGTGTTGGGGAAATTAATTTTAATAGAAAAGTACGCTATTTCTGAGTGTGCTGAGTGCTTCATGGAAATTGCAAAAGAAAGGTGATGTCATTATTGAGGTTATAACCGTGATGGACATGACATATCAAGTGAGGATTATGATGATTATTTAGTACAGGAACAAGAACATGTGCTTGATTTTCTAAAGTAGAGTCCTTATTTGTAAGTAATGTAACAGTAGGAATTCAGTGAGGAAAAGATGTAGAAACCTGATAAAGATGAGTTGTGAAAAACAGGTCAGCAACCTTGTGACAGATTTTTAAAGTTCTGTTTATATAATTTCTACATCATCTTCTGTCCTCTCTTCAAAACTGGGTGCCAAAATAGAAGTATAAAAGAATTTCTGAAAATTTGAGGCATGTAAATGACTAAAGTTTGCACACAGATACAGGTATATTAGAGGAGCTAGGTTTATTGCATGGGTGATTTAGAGAATTTCGTAGCTGAAACAGGTGAATTCAGAGTAGAATGCTGATCATAAACAATTTGGTAAGCTTTTTGTTCTGGCTGAGTAGGAAGCACGATCTACCTATCTCTCCCACTTTACCTGGGTAAATGGTAAAAAGCTTCAGAGAGTGCATGTGTGTGCATGTGTGTGGCCCTAGGGTCCAGGGCACTGTAAAAAGAAGAAATGTTTAATGCAGTTTCTGCTAGCCTTTATTAATTGTTCCCAGGATAACTCCTTGTTTCATGTTCCTGTCACATACTTTTCCAGGTAAACTGTAGACACAGGTGCTGAGTTTGTTCTCTTTGCTCTCATTGCAGAGCTTTCCTGTGAAGGAAGCCTACAATTAGTGTAAACTGGAGATTACATTGTCATGTGAACAGATGGACATAAGGCATTGCCCAAGTCAGACTGATACAATATTTATAAGATTTTGCTGAAATGGTCTGTGATGAATATATAATGCTAGAGCTGCCAAGCAGTTAGCCAGAAAAGCCAGTGCATTGCTTCAAATGTGTGTGGCTCCATGCCTGGCTATGCTTCTCAGTTCCGTTCGTAAGGTCCTAATAACTTCCTTGTCTGCTGACACTAATCATCATCATATCTAAGCAGTATTGATCTTTTAGGGTCTGCCAGTCATCTTTACGTGGCACATGCTGTCACCACAAAGCCTTATGTTAGAAAGTTTTACCTGAAAATAAGGCTATCAGCTGTTGGCTTTAAATTCTCTCAAAGTCTATTTCTTGCATTCTAATGCATAGTCTTTCATATAATGTATGATAATTGCCATGAAGCACCAGCAACCTGAATACATATCCAGGAAAAGGGATAAAATAAAGTATTAATGGAAAAGAAATGCTGCAAATTCTTTTTTTCCCTGTATGACTTTTTTGTTTTGTTGTGATTCTTTAAGTGTCTTCAGAAAGGGAATATGTACTATAAAATGGAAGCTGCAGTGCTTCTATGTCTCAAAAAGGAGGAAATCTTCCTGTTTTTACACCACAGACTGTGAGTTTAAAAGAAGAAGATATATCACTGCAGAATTTATTTTCCCTAATTCACACATATATTTTTTGGTTCTATTGCGTATGCTATACTTCAGATCAGAAATTTGGGAATGAATTACCTCATTGACATATATGCACACTGGGAGCATATTTGGCAGATTTCTAATAACTCTTACCAAGTGTAAAGTGAACCCAATTGGTTTTTGATGTATGATAGTTTTCACATTGCTAACATGTGACTTTTTTTTCTAACTTATGGTGGTGTATGACAGAATTCCATCATGACTTTTTTCTACCATGATGCGGTTTCCATGAAAACATCGGAAACAGGATAGATCAGAGGAACAAGACTATAGTCTTGATTGATTATATTTATTCAACTAATTTATCAGAATTTTAACTTTATGGTCAATGAGCAGCCCTGTGAAACTTTGAGTTTTACTACAAAATTGTCAAACTTATTAAAGCAGTTGATATTTGAGTAAATTATTTTGTTGTTGTTGTTTTTGTTGTTCTTGGCACTGTATTGCAGAAACTGACTTTCTCAGACATTTTACTCTCCGTAGGGTAACTTCCTTAATCTCTCTTTTTCTCTTCTTCTGTCTTGTTTGTCTATATTCTATGTGATGGTGAGGCCACGATGAGTTTTTGCCTTTTCTTTTGTACCCCTCTTAAATACCTTTTTATAGCTTTTGTATTCTTAGTGATTTTTAGCCTACATTCTTAGACTTTGTTAAGCTAGGAGACTAAACATCTTAGAAGTTTCATAGTTAGGGATCAGTGTGCCCCAGACCCCAAGGTCCTCTCCAGAACACATTTTGTAAACTAAGATAGAACCATCCAGGGGAAGGTTCCTCGGGGAGGGGGCCTCACTCAAGCCTCTCATTGGGGAATCTTTGATAGATATGGTAATTAGTAAGAACTGTAATATGATACCCGATCTATTGTATGTCTGCATTGTGGTGTGCATTTCAGCGCATTCCACCTGGACGTGGTGCACCTAAGGATCCTGAAAAGAAATGCGGAGGTAAAATCCCGTTTTCCCTTCTAACTGTGTTTGATTCTTGATTTTAAGACCAGGAAAAGACATCGATGGTCTAAACTATTGGAACCTTATTTTTCTGACTGCATTTAGTGATTGAGATTTTCAAAGTTATTAAGGATAAATGGGTGCATGATTTCCAGAGCAATTGTTAAGAATTTGTGACTAAATGTCTAGCTTGTGATTTCTTTTCAGAAAATATAATTATTACTGTATGTTTCATGCCAGATGCATTAATACTCAATAATTTATGGTGGAGGTGTTATATGTGGGATACCATTGACTCTCAAAAGCTCTAGATTTTTAATTTTGTGATCTTACGCTCTTCTCCCCATAGTCTGAAATCTGAAAGCAGCCAATGCCTTCTACAAGCACAGAAGAGGTTAATGCATATATCTCAAACCTCTAGTTGTGGAGCCAACCAAGAACAGTTGGTAAGAACCTGCCATGAGAAAGAATGGGATTTGACAGGAAAAGGGGGCCTTACAGAGGTAGTGCAGGACAGACCTTCTTCTTCCAGGTCCTGGAGATGACCACAACATAGTACAGTGCACATGCAGGAATGAGGTCAACTCAGTAGTGGGGGCATCAAGACCACTAAGGTCTCCTAAAGCCCTTGAATATATTCCCAGAAAGGTTTAGAAGAATGAACTGTTCATGATAACTAATTTGCTTATTAACGTAGGTGAGAAACTCAGCTCTGGAATGGAGAAACTTATATATAAAGAGGTGCTTCCCTGAGGACCCTGAACACCCCATCCCATCTGGATCAATACTGGAGCCAGGACTGGTGATCTTTCCTTTCTTTCTTTCTGTCTCTCTCCCTCTCTTTAATCTCTCTCTCTCTCCCCTCCCCCTTTTACCC
Organism: Parotia lawesii; assembly: GCA_003713295.1. NCBI lineage: Eukaryota > Metazoa > Chordata > Aves > Passeriformes > Paradisaeidae > Parotia > Parotia lawesii. The sequence goes on along the minus strand of RAHM01000519.1, from coordinate 35,638 downwards.
TACCTCTTATACAAAATCCTCTGCCATGTTTTTATACTATAAGAGAAGGGACTAATGTACCAATTTCCATGCTATAATTTATTAATCAAACTTTACAAGCTTTCTGAGACTGTCTGACTTGTGCTGTTCCTTTTTGACTATGAGCATTTGCATGTCTGCATCCCTTCCCTTCCCTTCCCTTCCCTTCCCTTCCCTTCCCTTCCCTTCCCTTCCCTTCCCTTCCCTNTAAGATAGAACCATCCAGGGGAAGGTTCCTCGGGGAGGGGGCCTCACTCAAGCCTCTCATTGGGGAATCTTTGATAGATATGGTAATTAGTAAGAACTGTAATATGATACCCGATCTATTGTATGTCTGCATTGTGGTGTGCATTTCAGCGCATTCCACCTGGACGTGGTGCACCTAAGGATCCTGAAAAGAAATGCGGAGGTAAAATCCCGTTTTCCCTTCTAACTGTGTTTGATTCTTGATTTTAAGACCAGGAAAAGACATCGATGGTCTAAACTATTGGAACCTTATTTTTCTGACTGCATTTAGTGATTGAGATTTTCAAAGTTATTAAGGATAAATGGGTGCATGATTTCCAGAGCAATTGTTAAGAATTTGTGACTAAATGTCTAGCTTGTGATTTCTTTTCAGAAAATATAATTATTACTGTATGTTTCATGCCAGATGCATTAATACTCAATAATTTATGGTGGAGGTGTTATATGTGGGATACCATTGACTCTCAAAAGCTCTAGATTTTTAATTTTGTGATCTTACGCTCTTCTCCCCATAGTCTGAAATCTGAAAGCAGCCAATGCCTTCTACAAGCACAGAAGAGGTTAATGCATATATCTCAAACCTCTAGTTGTGGAGCCAACCAAGAACAGTTGGTAAGAACCTGCCATGAGAAAGAATGGGATTTGACAGGAAAAGGGGGCCTTACAGAGGTAGTGCAGGACAGACCTTCTTCTTCCAGGTCCTGGAGATGACCACAACATAGTACAGTGCACATGCAGGAATGAGGTCAACTCAGTAGTGGGGGCATCAAGACCACTAAGGTCTCCTAAAGCCCTTGAATATATTCCCAGAAAGGTTTAGAAGAATGAACTGTTCATGATAACTAATTTGCTTATTAACGTAGGTGAGAAACTCAGCTCTGGAATGGAGAAACTTATATATAAAGAGGTGCTTCCCTGAGGACCCTGAACACCCCATCCCATCTGGATCAATACTGGAGCCAGGACTGGTGATCTTTCCTTTCTTTCTTTCTGTCTCTCTCCCTCTCTTTAATCTCTCTCTCTCTCCCCTCCCCCTTTTACCCTACCTCTTATACAAAATCCTCTGCCATGTTTTTATACTATAAGAGAAGGGACTAATGTACCAATTTCCATGCTATAATTTATTAATCAAACTTTACAAGCTTTCTGAGACTGTCTGACTTGTGCTGTTCCTTTTTGACTATGAGCATTTGCATGTCTGCATCCCTTCCCTTCCCTTCCCTTCCCTTCCCTTCCCTTCCCGCACCTTCCCTTCCCGCACCTTCCCGCACCTTCCCGCACCTTCCCTTCCTGCACCTTCCCGCACCTTCCTCTTCCCTTCCCCTTCCCCTCCTCTTCCCTTCCTGCACCTTCCCGCACCGTCCCGCACCTTCCCGCACCTTCCTGCACCTTCCCTTCCTGCACCTTCCCGCACCTTCCCGCACCTTCCTGCACCTTCCCTTCCCACACCTTTCCGCACCTTCCCACACCTTCCCTTCCCGCACCTTCCCCTTCCCATAGCCCATACTTAAATTTGTGCAGAATTTAACCATAAGTGAAATTTTTCAGTTCACTTTTGAGTGGAAATCTTCTTTAAACAACAACAGAAACACTCGACACAATCTACCAAATAAACACTTACAAAGGAACTAATTCTGAAGAACTTTTGTTACACAGTCAATGAAAATTAAGGTCAAAGTAACACTGTCAAAGCTATAGAGAGAGTCTATGTTGGATCTCAATTTCATTTAAAACCTTTCAATTTTAACACTTTTGTTAGAAAACCAAGCACACATCTTGTTCGAGAGCAAAGATTCACACTACTTTGTCTCCAGAGGAGGATGAAAGCGTCTGAAACATACAGGCTACATCTCTAGCTTGGGATTCAGCTGTGGGCTTAACCATCCTCTGCACTTATTTTGTATGATAGGAAAAGCCACCAGAGAGCTCCAATAAAAATCCAAATCCATTGCTGACTTTTAGGCAGTGAGTGCTGTCAGGAAACAAAGATAAAACTGTGAAGTCTTGAGAGTATGGGTAACAAAAATGTACGATAAGGCCTCATTCCTGAGCTCAGATCACTGGGTCAGTTGCTGTGTTATTGAATATCTCCATCTGAAGTGATAGGTGGTCAGCTTGATTCATCACCCCTTATTTTGTGAGGCTTGCAGCAAAATGCTGCCACGCTCACGCTTGGCTGGGAAGTGCATATTGCCACATGAGGTTATGGGCATTGTAGCTAGCAGGGGAATTGTATGGCCCGGATTTAAAACCAAAGTGACCAGAAGAAGTGCCTTATTCTGCTAATGGAAATGTGTAAGCTAATATTTTTTTTTAATACAGCAGTGCAGCAAAGAGAAATAGAGTGAAAAATATTTACATTCAACCTAGATAGAAACTGGAAGGGAAAATGCATAAATTCTCTGGGAGTCTTGGGAATGTGTAGATTGGGAAAGTAAAATTCTGCTTTCTGTCATACTTTTTCTTTCATGATTATTATGATGAAGAACTTTACTGGGCAAGTAACTGAGCACTGGCAGAGATTGCCTGGAGAGGTTGTAGAGTCTCCCTCACTGGAGATGTTCAAGAACTATCTCGACAAAATCCTGTGCCATGTGCTCCAGGATGACCCTGCTTGAGCAGAGAGGCTGGATCAGATGACCCACTGTGGCCCCTTCCAACTTGACCGGCTCTGTGATTCAGTGATTCTGGCCTGCCAAATATAAATTACTTCTTCATAGCTTTGGGGTTTTCTACACCTAATCCCAAATAACCTAATATTTACTCCAATGAAAAAACAATCTTCTATTTTAGAGTTAGGTCAAGACCTGCATTTCACTAAGCCACAAATTTTTCTTTTTATTACTCTCTGAGTCAAGGCTGAAAGTATTTAACAGCTGTGATCATTACAGATCAGTCTCCAAGGCCATTAAAAGAACACCGGCATCAATATAAGAACAAACTAAACCAGGGAGCTTCTTCTTTAATTTGGAAACGCAGTTTTTCGGAATCGAACCACCAAGTCACTCTCAGACTGTCCCAGAATCTTCCTGGGAGGTGACTTCAACTGCACGCACGTGCGTACGCCAGGGAAAGGCAGAGAGGCAGAGGAGACCCTGAGGTGGAAACCTAATAAATGAAAAGGTCTTACATGATCTAAGATACCAGGCCCATTTGCAAAGCCTGGTGAGCTGACTTCATTATTGGCTGCCTCAGGTT
>RAHM01000519.1:2176-27176 GCA_003713295.1 Parotia lawesii | reverse complement strand
AAACTACTAGGTAACTGCCCACCCTGGGTAAGTGCTAAAAGCATCCTTCTGCCTATTGTCTTCATTCTAATTGGGTTTTCATGGGACTTAATATCTGTTGAGATGAAGATTGATATTTTTTTTTTGTCTGTGTTTTTACAGAAACTATAATCAGAGAATTTTCTAGTAAAAGCAGAAGGTGTCTTCAGCATTCAGGTAACGCTGAAGAGCACAATTTTTTGAAGAGTATGCCTCTTCTGATTTCCTATGAAAGCCTTAGTTATGGCTCAGCATTTATTAACCTTATATTTTTGAGGAAGAAGATAGAGTTAGGAAGCTGAATTTCTTCTACTACCCTCTAGGTAGTGAGGTGTTGTGTTATCAGGTACATATACAGGAGAAAAATTATATTTAGAGAACATTTGATAAAATCAAACCAGGGAAACTCTGAAGAAAAGCCGGTAAAGAGAGATTTGAGCAAGGAACCACTTGAAAATACTCACTGTCTTGGAAAGAGAAAATAACCATTTTAATTTTTTTATGGCTATGTTACTGAGTGTGAGAAAAGGAGGAGAGGGATAGAGAAGAGATGATGCGACCAGAGGCTCTCAGTTGGGCAGAGCAAGGGAGTCTTAGATTTAGTCTTAGTTTGGTCAATTCATTTGAGAATTGGTTTGGGGACTGAAAGGAACAAGGAGAGAACAAGAGGAAGGGGAAGCCGTAGGGAGAAGCAGCTGGAGCTTTTGAAAGAAAAATTGTGGAAGACAGATCTCATATGATAAAATAAACTTGTAATGTAACATAACATAAGCAATGTTGGACGTTGCTTCTTAGAGCTTGGTCTGAAATATGGTGGATAAGTGGGAAGAAACCCGGCCCAACCAAAAAAAGTGAATTAAGAAAACAGCAGTGCATCACAGTAGCTGGAGTAGCAGTACACAGGAGCAGAGGGGAAAAAGGCCCTCTTCAGGCAGAGGCATGAGGAGGCACCTTTTTATATTTGCTATTACAAATAACTGAGTGTAGTCAATTACAGCTTTTCTGTTGATGTCTGTCAAGGTGAATTCTCCAATGAGGTTGTTAATTTTGCTTTGTAAGCACAATTAGTAATTTACTTGAATGATGGGTAAAGACAATTACTGTTCTTATTCCTCTTCCCACCTCCTCTGAGACACTCATCTCTTCAGCTGTGGTGTTGCCTTACAAACAGTTGCAGCAATTATCATTCTTGAGTGATCAGGAATATTCTGAAGAACATCAGAAAATTTGTAATGATGTCATAGAAATATTCTTCGTGACAGATCCGGCAGGAAAAAGGAAGCCCCTTCTCTTCTTTGTGTCTCTTGTGCTCCGATGTTCTTCTGTTCCCCTTCAGTGTGGCAGCTGCTCGGTTAAGTCACATGTGACTGCTGCTTTACCTCATCAAAGGGAGAATCCTGTGTCAGTGAATGGCTACAAACCACTGGAAATATGGGGCTGGAAGACACCCCTTGTTAATGATTAAAAAGTAACACCAGTTGTTGCTTCTGAAAATAATCAAGACGAAAACTAGTCACCATATGACAAATGCATTGTCACTAGAGAGAAATGTGGTGAGCTCTGTAGTAAAATCTTGCCTATGTCTGCTTTTCAGAGATGTAACCATCCCTTAACTTTTGTGTAAGCCAAACTTGCTACTTCAGTAGTTAAATATACATAAAATTGTGACTAATCTTCTTCTTCTTTCTTGTTTGTGTCTGTTGCTTTAACTACTTGAACTCTTGATGTCATTGGTCATGGAGGGAAAAATAAATTGATTCTCAATACTGATTTTAGTTATAAATTAGAAAATGCCTCTTCCCTCAGTCATCAAATTTTAACATTCATCTATGCTCTAATCTAATCTTTTACAAAGAAAGGGAGTCTGAGTTTGCATATGGTGCTGCTTTTCTCTGTCCATAGGAGAACTTACTGTTATTAGAGATGATTCTACACAGAAACGTTTAGCCATGTGATGTTGTTAACCTGCTTACCCATGGCTAACTCTTTAAAATCAGTTTTCTAGTGTTAAATTTTCCTTCCACCTTTAAAATATATGTATAATCTTACTGCGTTCCACCTCTTTCTTAATCTTGCCACTGGGTGCACTAGAATCACATGGTTTAGGCACAATTAGAGGGTGACTCAGGGAGGACGAACATCAATCAGATTCACAAATTTATAGAGACTCCTTTTTTTAATATAGGTATAGAAGTAGATAAATAATCCTCGCAATCAGTAGTTTTTTTCATTAGTCTGTACATTTAGAGGCAGGCATAAGCATAATTCTGCTACTGATACATCTCCAGTTATTACTAGGTTTGCAATTCAATTACCCGAAGAGCCTCAAGTACCATTGATTATTCATGGGATTCTTGGGTTGGGCTGGCTACAAAACTACTCATTAATCCCTTGAGTGCCCCTGGGCAGTCGGTATGCATCTTGCATAGCAAATCTGCTGCAGCTGTAGAATATAAGAGGCTTTGGATAAGTGGTTGGGGTGAGGGCAGGGCTCTAGCCAGGTCATAGCCACCAATGGCTGGTACTCTCCAGCACAACAACTCTGTTCAAAACCAGGTAGCTGTGTGCCTTCTGAAAACAAAGTCCCTGAATGGCTAAGTTAGCCAAAACCAGGTGGCTCCATAGACAGCCACACAACTCTGTGTGACTTTTTAAGGAAATGGAGGAAAAAAATCCCTCTCTCCCATGGTTTCATTTGCTGCATTGAAGAAATTGTTCAATCAAATGTACGTCTGTAGGAGAAGAGCTGCCAGTTTGCCACAGTGCCAGGATTTGAGCTGCTTGAGGTGCTTATCCTTGTTCCGCCTTCTTGGAGATCAGTACAACACCTGTTTCCTTCGCAGGTGGTCCATGAGATGTTAGGAAGCACCAAGACAGTGCCTGGTGAGGAGGACACACTATTTCTTACTAGCTAGAGCTTTAGGTTCAGTTTTTGGAGTCATTGAGTAACAGCAAGGATAAAACAAGAAGCATTATTTTCTTGTGCCACTGAAGTACCCAGACTGACAAAGTCCAAAATCTTCAAATTCATAGTTCACACATGTTAATTTCACATATTTTATTGCCATAATTAACTACGCTCATTACTGTTTTCGAGGGAATATCAAGCTAATTCAGCAACAGTTTGAAGGTAGTTCCCTTTTTAATCTATTCTTATGTTGCCCAGCGCTCATAAGCGAACGTGTGTCAGACCGGTACAAAGTCTGTGATTGCAGTGAATTCATGTCCAAATCAGATTAACCACAACTGTCAATGAAAAGTCTTCACTGATAATTAACTGCTTTCAAATACAACCACACTGCAGGTGGTTAACATGAAAAAAAAAGTCTGTTTCTTGCTCTTCTCTCCTGGTTCTGTTTCATCAGACAGAATCAGAAGATTCTTTGATGGATTCAACATATATATTCTACATATATTGCATTTCCCTGTGTGAGAAGCTAAGCTTTTCCATTATTTATTATGTAAATGACAAAGCCCTTGCAGACCAGGCTGTGCAGTCTACACAATCCTGTTTTCTACAGAAAAATGCTGAAGCCATATCAGTAAGTCAGTACATCAATACTGAATTAAGTTGGTATAAAAGTCTAGAGAAGCTTTCACAACTCTAATTTTACGATGTTTGACTCAAGGCAATGCTTTCTGTGCATTGCCTCCAAGTGGTTGCATTTACCTAAATCTCCTTCCCAAGTAAGGCAGACATAAAACCAGAATGAAAATGGATGGACTCCAGATTTTTCACTGGGCCTATCTTTTAGGGGGTGTGTTTTTGTGTGCGCACATTCGTTTGTGTCCATTTACATACATCAGTGTATTTCCATACTACATATATCTAAATATATAGTGGGAAGAAGGAGAGAAAAGAAAGAGGGAGAAGGGTATGAAGCTGTAACATCAAAGAACTTTTCTAATCAATACCTTATTGATGTCAATGTCATATGTCAATGCTTGTATCTTTCTCCAGGTGGGATGCTATTGTGGTTAAAGTCCAGCCGGAGATGAAACACCATGAGACTTCTTGCTCAACCCTCCCTCTCTCCCCTAAACCCCGGAGGAATAGAGAGAATAAAATAACACTTGTAGGTTGAGATACAAACCATTTAATAATTAAAAAACAAAGTAAAATACAATAATGGTAAAGAATAATGCTAATGATAATAAAAAGGGAAAGGAAAAGAGCCCCAAATCAGTGATGCACAATACAGTTGCTCAGCATTCACTGACTGACGTCAGACCCCACTTCCCAAACTCAGATCAGGCCCATCTTCCGAGTAACTCCCTCCAGTTACTGAGCATGACGTTCTATGGTTTGGAATACACCTTTGGTCAGTTCAGGTCACCTGTTGTGGCTTTGCTCCCTCCCAGTTTCTTTTGCATCCCTCCTCACTGGCAGAGCATGAGACAAGAAAAAAAAAGAATTTCCTTGACTCGGGATAAACACGACTTAGCAAAAACCAAAGCACCAATATGCTATGGACATTATTCTTGTTCTGAATCCAAAACAGAGCATTGTAACAGTGACTGAAGAGGAATTAAGCCTATCCCAGCCAAAACCAGGACAGATGCTAAAACTGGTACTAAAATATGCTTAATATATTGATCATATGGTATCAGTGTTCCATCCAGTTACGAAGTCAAACTGTTAGTTAATGTCATCGACATCTATATGTAGATCATTATGAAGTTCACAAGATAAACATTTTTTTTGGTGGCTTTGTGTCTTAAATGAAATATGTGACCATTTCTCCCTATTTCATGTGGTCCTTGCTGCACATGCTGTCAAAAGATCTTGAGAATCTTTTCTGGTAAAGTTGAAACCAGAACAAAATAACTGTGAACAATGAGAGAAAGACAATTCAGAGGAACAAACCTCTTTCTTTCTTGCTTGGTTTTTACTACAGAGACTCCCCAAAGACTTGGAAAAAGTAATTCCTGAACTGGGAAGACTGACCCATTGCTTTCATGAAGGCACAATAGCATTTTGACACCAAGTCATCTAGTGGCTTGTCAGAAAAACGCAACCTCCTAACATATGGAGAGAAAATTATTTTGGGTGAAGAAAGACTAGAGAGCTGCACTGGGTGCAGAAAGTACTAAGAATACTATATTTCTTGTCAGGATGCAAAGGTTCATTTCATATTCAGCAGTGTTCTTATGAGTACTTGGGTACTTGGGAAATGCCTTACAAACAACCTCGAAAATAGTTCAGCACTATAATAAGGCAGGAAAAAAAAACCCCAACAAAACAAATTAAGCATGTCTTTGTAATTGGGGTGGAAATCTTCTGTTTACTAAGAACTCCATTCTTATTTATCCAGTGCTACTTAGGTGCTTAACGTTATGCCTGTATCTAACTGCCTTGCCTGAGCAGAGCCAAAATGTTGAATACTTGAAGAATGGAGATGAAGGATAGCCTCCCTGGGTACCTGTGACCTTTAGATGACACCTGTGCAATTAAAGCAACAGTTGTATCTCCTGTAAGAGTAAAATCCAGATATTCACACAAAAAGAAAAATGCATATGTACAGTAAAAAATATAAAACCTCTCTAGATATTAATGAGATTATGATAAATACAGTTAGTGTAATTCAAGCTTTGATTTCTAAAGATCTAATAATGCTTATATTAAGTAAGGCCAAGATCTATCAATTATGTAAATACAACTGGAAGACAAAATAGGTCTAGTCCATAAGAAGTTATATTAGTAATAATAATTTCTTATTTACAGCTATTCATTAACAAATTCTTACTTTGTAGAGAAGTTATAAAGAACCTTTGTAGCTGTTGGAAAGTTGCGAAACAGCAGGTGAGTGCTGGTGAGCCTGAAAAGTAGCACTGTCTTATAAATGCCTTTGTTAGGAAATCTTCAAAATCCCGAGCAGAAACGGCCTCTTACAACCCAATACAGAGGGGATTTATAATTCATGATGTGATTTAAGGCAAGTTGAAGTACATTTAGAGATAAAAGAGACTTCGCTTCATCATGCATAACTTAGTATTGGACCTTCTCAGCTCCTGTACCCCACAGGTATGATTTTAGTAGTGTACGTCTGGCTAAACACCACATTTCTGATAGGGGCCAAAAACCAGTGAATACATGCTAGAGATTTCTAAACCCTAATTGAGAATTTGAAAGCACATCACAAGAGAAATAATCTTAAGTGTTGACATTAGTGTTGTCAGAACCATCAGGACCTAGAAGGTCAGCTAATCAGACAAAATGGCTGAATTAACCAGTGCTTCAATTCCTTCATGTCCTGAGCATTTTATTTCTATTCTAAGTTCTATTTAGTCTTGAGGACCTGATTCAGAGGAATTTGAACCTCTGAACAGCAGGCTCACTGGACTGGGTATTTCAATTTTTTACCCCGATTTTTACCTGTCAATTACCAGTATGTAATGCGAGTTACATAATGTAATGTGAGCTACATAGGCGTTAATGCTTTGAAATATGGCTAGAAATTTGGGTTTGGAAGTATTTGCCATCTTTGGGAGTAGCTTTCTGTTCAGTGTTTTTTTGGTGGTTTTGTTTGTTTCTTTGTTTCTAATTCAGAAGAGCTGACTTTCAGTAACTGTTGGACTTCGTTCTCTTACAAGGAACTTAAATTTTAAAATCTCAGACAAGCTGTGGTCAAGTGCACTGTTTTACGTGCTATTTCTGCAACTGATCATGGAAAATCCAGTAGTGTGTTGAAAATAATCTGTAGGATTAAATACTAAAAAAAGGCCTGGTAGATCTAGCTGGGTGTATGACACATACTATAAATTGTAATTTTAAAGGGAGTTTAGGGGGACAGAAGTGTGTCTTTCAGCTGGTGTGATTAATGGGGAGGATGGCTATGCTGCTGAAAAGCTTGTTTTATGTTTTAGTTCTGCTCTTCCATCTTGATGATTTTTTTTCCTCAGGGTAGCTTCAAAATAATTTTAAGTGAGTTCACTGGTCTCGCTGTCAAGTCACTGCTGTAGGCTAGACTGGAAATAAAATAGCATTGTTTCATTCTTCCGTGTTACCCCCTTTCAAATGCTTGGAAAAGCAGCTCTTGCTTCCTGTTAAAACTCAACTCATCACGGCACTCTGCAGCTAGTGCTTGTTTAATAATGTTTACCTGATCTGTGAATGTGTAAGAAAGGACACTGTACAGTGCATATGGCATACAGTTATGTCTTTCAGCCTCTGTGCAGATTGCTGTCTTCTTTGAGAGTCAAGGTTTGAGAAGGGTTACCCTTTTTAATTCCATGATTTGCATCCCCTCTAGAAAGAGATAAAACACTGGCATCATATGTTTGGGAGTGAAAATGTGAATGCTGGGCAATCTCTTCCTGTCTTCTTATTTGGAAGAACACATCTCAAAAGGCAAAATCCCTCATCACTCACTCCAGCAAAATTACATTGTCACTAGAAAACAGATGCGAGAACAGCTAAAGCAAGGAAACTTTGATTTTTCCTGTGTGTTACTGTCTACCAAAATGTGTTTGACAGAACTTTCCTTTGACAATATATAAAAGAATAAAGATATTTAATAGTGCTCAGGGCTAATTTTTCAAACAACATTCATACAATCTAAACAGTACAATTGCAATCCCTTCCTTGGTGTGTTGTATTATGCAGCATTGTCTAGTGTTTGCACCAAGATCAGCGGCTTTGCTTAAACTGCAATGTCAACCATTTTGTCTGGAAATAAAGTATTGATATTTTATCCTTCCTTTTTTCACCTTTTTTTTTCTTTTTTTTAATCTATCAAAAAATTAGAAAATGAAAAAAATTATTTTGAATAGCTGCAAATCCGGAAAACCAACACAGAATTTCTGTCAACTAGCCGCAGCAACCAAGGGAAGTTTCCTTCAGGGTGATTTATTGGGCAAGAGATACTGAGTTGTGTTAAAGCTGACCTAGGAATGGATTTCTGTGACTCATGGTGTCTCTCTGGAGTTTCCTCTCCCAGACTATTTCCAGGAGCAAGGGTAAACATGTGCTGCGTGGGGAATTGTGAGATACCAGGGCAACTCCTGAGATGTTGTGGGCAAACCTTTCTCTCTCACATAAAAACCAAACTATTACTGTTTTAAATTCAGGAGTAATTTGTGCAGGAGGGGTTAGTGAATGACTAGCAAATTGTAGGCCACATAAAGTCCTGTGGCTTGACGTTTGGGTATGTGAATGTAGAAACTGGTTGTTTTATTTCAATATAAATAGCAGAGCCATCTGGCGTTATCATACAGATTTGATTGGTGTGGTGTGAGAGATAAGGTCATCCCTGACTGTGTGGGGACAGACACTCAGACAGCAAAATGCTGAGTGCTACAAGTGTAGCAAAGAACTGCTGTGATAATCCATGGAACTTATCATTGCCTGAAATTGTTCTGGGGTATACTGAGATTATGCACGGAGGTTACATGGGCAAAACAGATTTCCTACACAGCGCGGCCCGCCTGCTAACCATACCTCTTCAAGAGGAAAAATGGTTTATATTCTGTACGTGAGCCTAAACCTAAGGACCAGGGAGTAACAGAACTGAATTCAAGAGGATTTTTACCCTGATACCTGGAAGTCCATCTCCTTGAAAGGGACTGACCAGCACAACAGACTGCTGCTCCCATTCATGCTGCTGTCCAGGGATGGGAGAGGAAACCTGTCTGTCCCCAGTGATATTGGGCCACCTGATGCACTTTTGAGCCAGCTCGTTTTGACACAGGATTCAGTGGAGCACAGAAGATTAACTTTCTGAAAATGAAAGGGACAGATAGAAGAAGAGAAACTGCTTATCAAATATGCACATTTCAGATGGAACTTCACACTCCGTGAAAAGATTTTTAGATTGCTGTAAGCTCTCTGGAGTGCTCCTGACAATGTGTTATCAGGTCATGTTTGCATGACAGCGGCAGGCCATGCAGGAAACATTAAGCCACGTGATTTCTGAGATGGAATCAATCAAGTGAACAGGACAGATACTGAAAACTAGTTTCACCTTCATAAGGTCTGGTTATCTGTGGATCAGACATGAGGTTTTTCAGCCCCATTTCAGTCTGACCAAGTTCAGTGCTGCATTGAGAATTTTAATGAACTGATATTGTATTATGTATGAAAGATGACACCGAGATGATTTCATGAAAACTAAGTCCCCATGAAAGATGAACTATTACTGGAGGCTTCACCCCTCACTTAGCTCACATAAAATGCCCATTTAGAAGGTCTTTGTCTTGTTAAGCTTTACAGGTTTGTGTAAGGCTTTCCATTATCCTTAAGCAATATTAGAACTGTAAATGAGGGGCTGACACCAACAGTTCAGACTTTTTATGACACCAAGGTACCAAGACCATGCTAAACACAGAGAATTAATATTCCCAGGGCTCTTCTTACTGTCACACAATTATTAGCTCATAGATATTGAGTATATTCAGGAAACATGAGCAGACCTCAAGGAGAGTCGACTGTCCCTGCTGTGAACAGTGAAATCATTTTCACAGAATCACAGAAAGGGTAAGGTTGGAGGGACCACTGGAGGTCATCTAGTCCATCAAAGAGTGTCTCCTAGAGCATGTCACTCAAGGTTGTGTCCAGACAGCCTTTGAATATCTCTATAGTGTTCCTGACTGAAGAATAAATGAAAACAGACATACTATGCTACTAGCTTTCAGTCGAAGTTTTACTCTCAGTTTTGCTTAAAAGCTGAGAAAAGAATCAGAAATCAAATTAGAGGATTTTTAACTCATCAGTTCATTCTGTGCACTCTGCTAGCAAGATTAAATTGCATACTACTACATTTTTTTAAAGGTTGCTATTCCAAAGATGCAACAGGCTTTGGGGACAGCACCAGAATAACTCTGGACGTACTCTTCAAGGTTTTGAGTGGATGGTTTTTACGGTCTTAGATAAACACATAACATAATTTTATTTAGTGAAATAATTTTTCTGACCATACTGGTATTTCAATTGTTGTTTCAAATGTGTATGTATTCTTCAGCTCATTTTCATAAAGATTGCTATAATGGCTTTATTTGCTGTAGCAGTCATTAAGTAGAACACTGTATGATTCAAGGATCTCTCTGGTTTAGGATACTAAACTTAATTTCGGTGCTTATCTTATTGTGTGACAGTTGTCTTTCCCATTAAAAAGAGATGTCAGCCTCCTCTGAATGTGATGGACAACTGAACAATTACTCCTACATTCCACTCTCCCATATAAGTACAAAGGTTTACAAACTCCTTCACTATCTTATGCTGTTTGTTGAAAATAAGGACCTACAAAAAGAGGAAAGAGGTAATTTAAAATACTTGAGAGATTTGAACTTATAAAGAGGAACAGACATTTTAAAAGAGTACACCTTTGTGTACTCTTTAATACCTGTTTATGAAAATCTAGGTTTCATTTTGAAGTCTATTTTTCCTAATTCACTTCTAAGTTTGAATTATCTTTTTGTTTAAATATTTTTTCCTGGTTTTGTGGAGGTTTCTTTTTGTTTGGGTTTTTGGTTTTTTTTTTTTTTTTTTGAGGGGGTGGTTTGCAGCTATTACATTGTACAGAAACACTGGGAGACATTAACTGTACAAATCTTCTTTAAAGACATGTTCCTTCATGTTCTGCCACATCAGGCATTCAATTTTATCATCATAGCCAGCTCGTTAATTTTTGGTAGTTAAAGAAGTATTGTCTGTTGAGTATTGTTTAGACTATCCTTTTACTCTCTGAAAGGGTGTTTGAAACCTGAATCATGCACCACACATTTTATGTGGGCAAAAAATATACAGCAAATTTGAGGCAAAGCATTATATCGATACATACATACCCATCTTTCCAGTGTTGCAGTGAATGGCGACTCAAATAACCTTTTTGTCTTGTTCACATGTATCATTTTGCATGTTGAAAAGGTTGTCTTCCATCAAAAGTTTAAACAGTTATATGTGATTCTGAGTCTAAGGCTTTCCCTTTGAAATAATGTTTTAAAATCCTTCATTCCATGCTCTTTAAATGTGTTTTTGCAATAAAAATGAAAATAGATGCTGCATTTGAATGTAAATTTAAAATGGCCTTGAGAGGTGAAGGCAATTTAAATAGCTCGCCTCCAAATGTATTTTCCTATATGTGAGGGTAACAGTCACTAGAGTCACATTGTACAGTGGCTAACAAAATAGATCCACATAAAAAACCCCCAAGCCCCCCACAAAATGAAAAAGTAACCCTCTTAACTGCCCCCCCATAAAAAAATCCAAACCCCAAAAAAAACAACAAAAACCCCCCCCCCCCCCCCCCCCCCCCAGCAAAACAAACCAACTTATCAAACAGAGAAGAAACAGGATTAGCCTGTGGGAGGACAGGAACATCTTTCTGCATCTTGGAATTACAGCTCAAGTTAATGCTAGCTAGTGGCATTGTAATTAAGGCAGAGTGATGAATTTGTTGAGTTAATTGCAGGAAATCTGCACGTTGTGTTTGATGCAGCTGCACTTTGAATTTAAAATATATGTTTGTCATGGTGCTCCTGACAGAAAAAAATGCAATCAACTTCTTTTTCTTTTGCCTTTAATCACATGACTCATAATGCAAGGCTTATTGAGGATTTGTATCATTAAGAAATGCTTTGAATCAACATGACCTTATTGAATGTCTAAGGAAGGATTACATAAACCATGTTATGATTTTTTCCCTAAAGTACTGAACACTTATTTTTTATTTCAATAACATCCATCAATAGGAAGTTTGAAGAGTATTTCCCCTTTTATTAGTATTTTTCTCCTTTACTTTCTTTTAAAGCCTCTTCTGTACTGTAACAATATAAAGCCTATCAATTAGCCCCACTGCCCTAATTAACCCAAAAGGATATATACTGTTAAGTAGGAGAAAAAAAACAGTGCTTGAAGAATATATTTTTTAATGAAAAAACACTGTGAAAAATTAATTGCTAACATTCTCAGTGACATTAGGGAATAGAACTGGTTTCAGGAACTTTCGTCCTCTTCTAAGACCTATAGTTTCCTGACACCTTTCCTCACTTTTACTCCCATTTTTTTAAGCTAGTGTAGATTTGGGCAATCTTATTTCCCATTAAGTGGGAGAGGACTCCATTTGCTTATTTCTTCTTAAGAAATTTAAACACTATAGACCATATAGGCCATCACTGATGTAACAATACCGAATTACAGGAATCACAGCATCATAGAATGATTCGGGTTAGAAGGGGCTTTAGTCTAACTCTACTGCTGTGGCCAGGGACATCTTTCACCAGATCAGGGTGCTCAAAACCCTATCCACCCTGACTATGAACACTTTCAATGACAGGGTTTCCACAACTTCTCTCAGCAAACTGCTTCAGTCTAACCTCTTCCTGGTATCCTGTCTAAATCTACTACCCTTTCTCCTATCACCATAGGCCCTGGTAAAAGTCTGGCTTTGTCTTTCCTATAAGCCCCTTTTATATATTGAAAAGGTGCAATATGTTCTCCACAGAGCAGGCTTCCACCCCTCAAGCCTGTCAAGGTTCCTCTGGATGTTGTCTCTTCCCTCAAGTGCACCACTCAGCTTGGTGTCTTCTGCAAACTTGCTGAGGGTACAGTCAATCCCACCTGCTATGTCATTTATGAAGATCTGAAATAGTACTGGATCCTTGAGGAACACTACTCATTTTTGGTTGCCACCTGGGTTTTGAGCAACTCTTTGGACATGGCCATCCAGACAGTTTTTTATCCATCTAACAGTCATCTGTTAAATACATATATCTGCAGTTTAGAAGTAAAAATGTTGTGGAGTCCTTTAATGAATTTAGAACACGAATAAATTTGGCATTCTACATTTTAGTAGAATGAGGATTTATTAGAGCATCCCCATTAAAAGCTTCTGGTCATCTTTTCGCTTAACTGATTTTTCGGTACGGAGAGTCAGTTACAGTGATGTTACAGCTGCCTGTAATGATGGAAGGTTAACATCTACAGATAATAATTCAACATGAAATCAGATAAAATAAATGAAGATAAACTCAGGTCTTTGTTCTTTAGGACACAAATATGCAGTCTTAAGTCTGATCTCTACTCAGGGTTAAATTCTAAACTATTTTTATTGTTGGATAGTGTGATTGCATGTTGTTGATTATTCAAATTCTGCAAAAGGAAATGCATACACACAAGTCTGCCAACTACACTTGGAAAGCTGTCATATGGAATTAGTTTGAAGTATTTAGGTAAGCAAGGACAGTGTCTTTTGGCTTTCAATATTTGAATTTTTGGTCTTTTCTAGTGCGTTGGGTTTCTTTTGCTTCTTGAACCATGTGGTGTTTCAGGATGTAGTGTGCTTCGTAGCTACATGCAACTTTTTATTTTTCAGCTACATCTCACTGGCTAGTACTAGATGAATCTGTCTTATTGCAGTGTCCATGTCTTAAAAGAAGGATGCTTCCTTAACTCTGGTAGTACACTAACAGTGGTAGTACAGGGAATAAAACTTTCCATGTTGTGTTTGGTTGCTTTTCTTTTTTTCTTTTTCCAAACACAGAATTTAGTTTTTAAAAACTTTTTCTATTCTTAATAACTTCCAAAATCCATTTCTTTTTAAAAGTCAAATAATGTTGTTAACTCTCAGGAGACTACAAGCATAAGACATTTTTTCCAAAATATACTATTGTCTTTTTCTCATTAGTTGCTCTTGCCTTCCACCATGAAATAGTGTTGCTGGTCTAACTCTTTGGCAATTGAACTCATTTTTATGTCGGGGGCCAAACTAATCTATGCTTTTACTTCAGAAACTTCAAAGGCGTTCCACCAGGCATGTATCTGGTGCAAATCTCCTTTTTCCAAGGCACTGCATTCATTTACTCAACATGAAAAGTATTCATAAAGGAATAAAGTGTGTATTTCCTGTATTAATATAGACATATTATGTCACTTCCAACAAAAGAGAAGATACTGATTTCCAAGTACACTACAAAAATGTGCTTTTCATTCAGTATCAACTTAGCTTTTATACAGTGTTTCTACAGCAAAAGGTCTAGCCAGGACGAAATAAGTTGCATTATTTTTAGGTGGTAAGAGAATGACTGAAATATTATATTATTTTAAAACTATGGAAGTTATACAGCATCTTGTACTAACTTCAGTACTCTCAGTACTTAAACTTCCTTTAATATCCGCAATATAGAGTTGAAATTCTGGCGATATTGGTTAAATACACTAAAGTTTCTTAAAATAAAATAATCTGTTAAAGGCCTCTTCTGTTGCATTGCCATGTAAGGATTTGAATTTCCCAAAAGTAGGGAATAAATTCACAAAAAGTTGATGGAGAAAGACAGAAGGCAATGGAAATGTTCCTGGAAAGGAAATCACTGCAGTTAGGAAATGTTGGAAACAACAGACTCTTGTGGTCTTAGCTGAAACAATTTGGCAGCCTTGGAGGAAAAAAGTGTTCACAGCTTATTGAGCTGAGGTGAATTGTTTTCTTTGCTAGAGGAAAGAGAAGTTGTAAAGAAGACAGGTAAGAATGAACGAAAGCGTGTGAAGCTATTAAGCCTTGCATGCAGGCTAGGAGGCAGAATATGCACATAAGAACCTGGAAAATTCTCCCCTCAAAATAGTCGAGCGTATTTCCACAAAATGTTTTGGACCCAGTTATCTCTCTGGAATGGCACTGTGATTACATGCAGAGAAATTACAAAATTGTATTTGTAACTTCTCAATTGATTCAAGGGAATGAATTCTTCATCCTGTTCAAAGACAGATGACAATTTTCTCCTTGTTCTAATGTAAATTCTCTGTCAAATGTTATTATTCCACCTTTACTCTTTGACATTTAGCAGATTTACCTCATTGGAAGGGAAACTTGAGGGTGTCAGGTAGTTTCTAACAGAAGAAACCTGCTGGGTGGAAAGCAGTAGTGTAAAGCAAAATTGCTCTATAAGTGAGTTAAAATAAGTGTATCTGTGTTTCTTTAATGGTGAAGAGGATAGTTAAATAATCTCTTTGATGCCTTTCACTCCCTTTACCAACTTCGCAGATTTTTTCCACAAAAGAACAGTTTGTCCTTGGATGAAATTTGCCAAGAAAGCAGTTGATAAATCAAAGTAGCTAACCTGGTTCTGCCCTAGGAATACAGTCTTCAATGTGCTGCCTCACTGCGGGGGAACTGCAAAGAAGAAATTGCAGCCCAGTGACCCGTCACTCCCTCCTCTCACTGGTAACAGGGGTGTGTAATGGGGAACTGAGGAAGCAATACTTTGCTCTCTGATGCTCTGTGTGTCTTCTGTCCTAGGAAGGAGGAAAGAGAGGCTTCAGGTTGCTCCCCAGCAGGTTGCTCCCCAGCATAATCACATTTTATGAGTTTACAGACAAGTACACACAGACTCCTTCTTACTGTTTACAGCACGCATCACAGCCTCTGCTCTCAATGTCAAAGGGAGAGAAGCTTTAATTTACAGGGGAGTACAAAAGGTCAAATAACTTTCATATTATACACAGTACTAGTTGTCTTCTGTTTCAGAGGGAGATGTGACCACTGGGCTATTCTGTTGACTTCAAATTCTGAATTATTTATTGAGGTAAAATATAATTTATGGATACCCAGACCCATCTCTTTACCAGCAAGTCGCGTTGTTACAATCAGATCTCTTTGGAGTTGGGTTTACAGCTCACCCAGTTAAGAGGTATCCTTGTATGTATTCTGACCCCAAATTCATTGCATAATGGATATACTGCACCTGATATGTTTGACACACAAGGAATATGAGACATTTTAGATATCAATTATTGCTTCCTATATTTTTGACTAGCAAAGTATTAACAATGATAAACTACTTATTTATGCAGGAAAAACATTAGAAATGTTTGTAATGCATTTAAATACAATATTAGAGATTTTGTCTGCATGCTTATTTTGCTTCCCATACTTCTAAAACTTTTATTTTTCTTTCCTGCCTGTCATCTTTCAGAAGTAGATCTATGACTTTATACATTCACTGGTAGTTTTGCTAAGTATGTCCGTGCATTCCTTTACACCTTGCAAGACTGAAAATGTATTCCAACGCCATGCTGTCAGAGGAAGCTGTGGATGTGGGATACTGCAAATCAGAGGTGTGGTAGGAGAGACAAGTGTGTGCAGCAGATAACTGTACTTGATTAGCTAGATTTAAATAGTGTTGGAAGAATTTGCCAGGTGAAAATAAAAATTGTCAGTTCAGTTTAATTTCATGGTGAATCAAACAAGGAAATTAGATTCTGCTACTCTGTAGTTTGACATCTACAGCAAGTGACAATTAGAGATGATGAGAGAACTTATATTTATTTCAAAACACTTGATTTCTTTTTTTTTTCTGATGGGCATGTAACTTTTATTTACCTTTGCTCAGAAATATAAGTTATTGTTATTTGATTGACAAGCTGTGGATTTCAGGAATTCATTATTTTATTAAGTTCTTTTTGATAGAGTACTGCAGTTAAATTTAGAGGTAACTTGAAGTCTGCATTTTATTGAAATAATTTCTTGGGATGAGGCATATCAGCCACAAGTACTCTACAAGGAATAAAAGTGGTAATGCCTCAAACAAGGAAATATTACAGTTTAATGAAGTAAGGATGAAGGAAATGTGAAAGAAATTCCTTTTGCTATACTTGGCCACTCAGTTCAATCCTGATTTTCTTCATTACCCTTGGAAAACAAGATTAAATAACAAATCAAAACACAAACACATTCTTTAAAAGCACTCCCAAAGCCCAAATTCTAATTAAGTGAACTTCACAGTTAAATTAAGGTTCAAAGAGCATGAATAATCAAGCATAACTGAGGCATGAAATGATTGTATATGAGGTTGTATTCACTTCCCAGCCCATGCAGCGCAGTTTGTGCCTAGGAAGGCTTAGATTTACAAGCAATACAGAAATAGCATGAAGAAATTATTTCCCACCTTATTTTGCTACTTCAGGTAGAAATACATTATTGTCTGGCAGCTGCAAGGAAGTCATCAAACAAACACTGAAAAATTGAGAAAAAAATCATTATGACACATTCTAAAGGAAAAACACATCTCAGATCCTGCAGTAAGTTGCCTTATATTGTAATATGCTGTGAAGAATGGTATGTATTCTTGCTGCAGTTCTCCATTTGTTAAAAGAAGAAAATATTTATTTTATTTCATCCTGTACCTTGTCTATACCTCTTTTAAGATTTTGAGGGCAGGAACAAAGCGTCTCTACCTACCACTAACTGGGAATCAAACATTATCAGTCTTAAGTAGCCTGGGAGGTTTGCTTTGGTCTCCATTGTTCTCTTTTTCTGAAGGTGGTCTCAAACTGCCAATTTTCATATGTAGTTAGTTTTAGCTTGTTATACACAGTTGCGCAAATACTCATGTGGCCTTGTTGTGCTCTGTGATTCTTTCATAGTTCATTTATTTGTGGATAAAAGGAGACATGCATTCTCATATGAACCATTTCCTACTTCCTTCATTCTCACGGCCAAATGCAAACTCTTTAATAGGAAGCTTCATGATGGTTCTTAAACGGGCAGTTATGTCATGTCCCGCATAACTGATGTCTGGAAGGGAACTCTCCAGGATGAATATCCCTGGATGATGTGTTGGGTTTTGTTTTTCCTTAAGGATTTCCTTTAAAAATATCTTGAAAGTGGAATTCAATTTTGAAAGTACAAGACTGAAAAAAATATTGTTTATTTAACTTCATTATAATATTTTGTACAAGTATCTGGAGGATAGCTGTACAAAGGGGAGGGGAAGCCAGAGAGCGGCTTCTCATCAGGAACTGTAGTTACAGGGCAAGGAGTAATGGGTACAAATTGAAAGGGCAAATTTAGGTCAGATATTAGGAAAAAAATTCTTTGAGGATGGTGAGACACAGATTGTCCAGGGAGGTTGTGGATGTTCCAGCCCTGGCGGTGTCCAAAGCCAGGCTGGATAAGGTCTTCAGCAACCTGGTCTAGTGGAAAGTGTCCTAGCCCATGGGACGGGAAGCTGGGACCAGATGATCTTTAAGGTCCGTTCCAGCCGCTTAACATTCTACGATTCCTTAATTCTGTAAAGCCCCCTTGGAGGCCCAACAAAATAAAAATACAGGCTGGGTTCTCTTTCACATCCACTAGGGTACTATGTGCGTCCTGTATGTCTGACGTTACCAGTTTTTCAGAGCTCTTCACTGTGGCATACCCTAGTGTTTGTGTTAGCAAAGTAAGCTCTATATATATATATATTTTGGTTGACTTCTGGTAGGGTTTGTCTTAAACTTTCCCAACATTTTTTTTTTTTTTAAATATTTGGGGTTTAGAAAACAGAACGGACAAGATTCAAAGAAAATTTGATAAAAAATTGTTGCGTCATCAAAAAAGGTGCTTAGGTGTTTTTTGTTTGCGTGGAGTGTTTCAATTTGCACTGCATATGGTTTGACAGGTAACAGGAAAGAGAAAGCTTTAGGAATATCTTCACAGTGAAGCAGTGAGACCATAAGTTTTGTTTCAGAAGAGTACATGTACATGAGTACATGAATGTGAATTGTTGTTGAGATGTTCCTGACTAGCGGATCTGTTTGCAAAAATTTTGTTTCTTCAAACTTCTTGTTTGTTGAAACTACTCTCATTCATAATATCTTTAGAAATTAAACCTAACAAAGATACTACAGTAAAAGATTGGCTAATACACTGCATTTTTTGACTTTTTTTTTAAGCTTTTAATTGGAAAACATGCAGTTTGAACAATAACCTCCCTTCTCCCAGTTAGGCATAATTGGTCCTGGAAATAAGATATGATTCTTCCAAAGATTTCTGAAGAAGTATCGTTTATGAAAACATTGTTAGCTTTTTATATCAAAATCGAGCAGGCATTTATGTGGCTTTAATCTTTACCCAGAAACCATGGGTTTGGTTTTTCCTTTTTTTACAGTGAGCTTTTAAAATCACACACAAACTCATGAAATGTTCATAGAATTTTGTAGTTTCTGACCGATGCCGGGGCTCAAAGCTGAAATAATAAAGTCCATACAAGAATTTATTTTTTTTTTTACTTTGTAATTAAGATTCAGCTAAAACCAGAACACGATTAATTTCAAAATTAACTCAAAATTAACTTTAGCATTTTATTTCAGACCAAAAATACGATTTTGAAGCTGTTGTCCCAGTTGCTACCACACAATCTAGATTTCTTTCAGGGGAAAGGTAAACCAATAGCTCAGCTCCATGTGCTCACCAATGCAGATGCAGACCCCAAGCTATCACTTCTTTCTGAGACAGCCTCCAGCTGTGTCCTTGTGTTTGTGAGGACATTCAGTCCAGAGTAACAAAAAAAATTTTTTCCAGAATGAATCCGTGAATGACTTGCAACAGACACAGTGCCCTCGACATCAACTGCTTTGATACTCTAATTGCTCCTAGTTGTCCAGATTACTTAATAAATTAGACATAGCTGTTTATAACAACTGAGATAAATTTTGTATACTCAATTAAAATGCTGAAAAACCTCTAATGCAATAGTGAAAAGCCAGAGGCAGGCTTGGTGTTCATTTCCATCTCTAGACGTCTGCCACAAGACAGTAAGTAGGTGCAATTAAATCTTTGCCCTAATAACTTTTACAATTTAGTTTAAATATGTCATTCCTACCCAAGAAAAGCCTGTTTTCAAAACTGCTTTACGTATTATTTAAGATAGTTGCAATTAAATTTCACTGTGCTATGAAGAAAGCTTGGAAGATTTTCTTTTATATGTAATGAAAGACTTGCAGTGGAGCTAAGTATGAATACTAGACTAGGCATCTGTCTAGGATTAGGTAGCGTGAAAATAATATGCCAGGGTTGACAGCCTATTGTATGTCGTGTTTTTATAAAGCCTGAAATTGCTGGGTGTGAAACTGTTTTACACTCAGTTCATTAGACAGTTTAAGGCCAAAAAGCTTTATCAGTAAAAAAAGTGATTCATTGAGCCTGACATGGCTTGTTGAAAGCGTGTTTGACAAGTTGCTCAAGAACTCAATAACTGTCTGGGTTTCCATCAAATGGTGGAAGATGGAGGTCCTGAAACAAATCCTCTGTCTTTCCAGCAGGACCTTCTCCTCTGGGAACAGGGGACAAGGACAGACCTGGCAAACCAGGACAGCAGCACTTCTGAGCGAGCTGCTGGGTAGATGTGCAGTACTGGTACCTCCAGTTGCTTGTCACTAAACTTGCCCCCAAATCTGTCCATACAGATCCTGCCAGAGAGAAGGAAGCTAGGTGTCTGCGCCATCTGAGCAGCTCTATTAACAGTGGAGATCACATGAAAACCTTTAGTATTCCTCAGTGGGATTTTGCCATTACATATATTTCAAAAAATTAAGGTTAGACTAAATAACCCAGTGTCTCTTCTTGCATAGAATATAATCTTATTTCAGTGAAATTCACATTTAAAACAATTCAAAAGTACTAAATTTCTTCAAAGAGGAAAATAAAATGGAAAATTTGCTTTTTCACCAGTTCAAGGATTAATAAAAAAAAAAAAAAAAAAGAGTTATAGAGATAAAGGTGTGTGTATAGCCGTATTCTGGCACTTCATAGGATATTAGCAACAAAAACAGAAAAGCAGCAAAGTCTTAGATCTAATTTGCGGATGTTATATGGTTTCACTAACAAACGTAAGAACAAGTGCAAGAGCAGGGTTAATGTTACAATGTGCTTTGGAAATCAAAACAGGAACATGAAAACCAATTGGAATAAAGAGCCACAGGACAGCAATATAGCCCTGCAGAAAGGCAGAGGTGGAAAACTGGGAGTTAGGGGAAGTATTCCTGAAGATGCAAGCAGACGTTTCTCTTACATCTCCTGTTCTAGGGAAATGTAGTCACCTACATCATTACTCTGTCAATCTTATTTTCTAATGGCAACTATTTGCCAAAAATTTTAGCTCAGATTAAAAACAAATTTGCTCACTAACTTTAAAAACTTTTTTAAACTTAACTTTGGCAGTAAGCAAACAGCAGCAAACTTTCTTCAGAGAAATAGGTTTATATATTCAATTGATTTCCAATAAACATATGTGAAACAGGTCAGTGAGATCAGGCGATATTTTTAGAAACGCTTGCCCTTTTTGACTAAATTCTGGAATACATATGTTCAATATCTATTATACTCTTAAGCTTGTACAACTGATTGAAATGAGTGACTCAATTTCAGGGTTAGGTGTCTCTAATAATCTTTTCATATCTCAGTATACTAAGCATCTCATGTTGATGAAATTTAGAGAAACTTGCAAACACTCATTCTAAGGCACTTCTTATATCAAAATTCAATTGTTTCAATTAAAAAACTCACCAAGCCCTCTTTGCCACTTTAAAAATAGAGTACAGTATTGATAAACAATTTGACAGAAGAATACATTAGCACAAACAGCTTTTCAGGAGTATAGAATATCCATTTTCCCATGTCTTTTATTTTACTGAGAAGGCTAATTGATGTTCAATTTTACAAGTTTAAGTGTATAAAAAAGGTGAACACGTAGAGGTGGGCTATTTTTTGAGAAGTCTCATAAAGAACCTGCTGACTTTGCTCTTCAAAACAAGCAACTTCCTTTCCTCTGCCAAATCCAAGCAACTTCCTTTCCTCCGCCAAATCCAACTCCACTAAATGGGGTCTGAATTACACAAAATTTGTGCCTCGCTGTACACATGGATTTACCATTAACATTAAAGGAGGTGTAGCTAAATGCTTCTGAACAGAAGATTTTCTGTACATGTCACCATGTTCTAGAGGTGTATTCAAAATGTTAATTTGAAAAGAAATATAGACTAGAAAGATGTGAAACTTAATCTAGCCTGATAAATAAAATACTGCAATTATTTTCTGATTTCTAGGGCATTATCATTTAAATATATACTTTTGGTGCAGTTGAAGAGGATTTGGCCCATTTTTATACTTAGATATAAATATCTGCTTGAATAATTTTGGTATAATAAGTGCTTGTGTATTTATGTGACAATATAACTGTCACTACTCTGTATCTAGGCACGATTGGAAATATCATTGCAATGCAGATAGCACAAAGCAATCATCCAAAATATTAATTATCAATTTGAAAACTATCTATCTCAGCTGTAACACAGTGCTGTGGTTCATTAACTGCATATACACTCTCCTCAGAGTACTAATGGCTACATGCAGATATTTCAAACGACTTCATAAACACATGAGCACAGACTATTAAGCAGTGATTAATTTCTGCAAGACCATGTGATATCCCATAATTCTTTAATGGTGCCAAAGTGATGTATAGCATGAGCACATTCATTGGCTGATTCAGCAAAATGCCCATGGGAAGTATCAGGGTTGTATCTCCTTGGTGAGCTCTGCAGGGATTTAAATCACCTTGAAAAACAAGCTATGGACAAGACACTTGCACATGAGAGTGCTTTGTGAGAAAGAGAATAGTTGTTTTCTTTTAAAAGTATAACCGTTCTTCTTGTAATTCGAACATGACTGCCCTTCATACATGATTGTGATGGTTCATCTCACGAATTAATTTCATACAACTCTATTCAGACCACCAGAGATACCAACCAGATTAAAAGAAGAGTAAGTTATTGCAGGAGAAGGAAGGGAAGGTTTCAGACATTTGTGGCCTTCCTCTGTAACATCTTCCTTAGATGTTACTCCTGATCAGGGTAACTTTTATGGTTATCCAATTCACAGTTTCAGAAATTAATATCTAATTTAAACCTCATCTTTGGTTTTAGCTGCTCAAGGGTGCTGTGTGCACATAGGAGCAGAGTAAGTATCACCAGTTGTCTTGGGAGCAGAGCCTCGTCCCTCAGGAGAGAGATTACGGAAATCATCAATTTTGTCTATGACTCTGCATGGCTTTCCACAGAGTGTTCTGTTGTTTCTTTTTCTAAGTACAATCACACAGATATATATCTTGTGGTTATCTGGCTTGTGTTTCTACACTGTACATCACACACCTTCCTCATAAAAAGCCCTTCCTGAAGATCCACTGAAATAAATGGTGAGACTTCTTTGTACTTGGATTGGTCAATGAATTCTTTGTGGAAGGAAAATAATGTTTGCATTCCAGCAGTCTTTAAGGTAATGGAAACCATTGCATTCCTAGATAGTCTCCAAGTCTATTTCTTCAGCTGAACCTTGCAAGATATATTCAGTGTAGGAACAAGTTTACTGGTTCAAACAAATCTTCCTTCCTTCTTTTTAATAAAAATGTATTTTCTATCAATACCTTTGTATTTTCTTACTCATGGCTACACACCACATGTCAGGTAACTTGTAGAATGTTTGTCCTGTGGTCATGGAAAAAGCATGCTACTTTCTAGAGAAATGATTCAAGTTTTGGGCTAAATATGATGTATTAACACTTATTTTCTAAAAACGTGCTTTATTTTCTAAATATATTTTTTAATTAATTTGTTGTTTCTTTTGTGGTTTTTTTTTGTTTGTCTGTTTGTTTTTTACCCTTTCTGGGCTGAATACATTAAAAGAAAAATAAAAGGAATACTAAGCAGCACTCATATAAACGAAAAAAAATATTTCAAAGTAATCATGTCACTCACAAATACTTTTGAGAAATACAGAATTATTTTCTTTCAGATGTTCTGCAAGGGGTACACAGCATCAGCTTCCATAACTTTTACTTTTATCTTCTTTGAATGATGAGCTGACATTATAAAGGAGTGAGAAATATAGCATGAGTTTTTTGTGAGTCATAATCACAGCACAATGATATTTATCAATTTATTTGTTTAATTAAAAGCAATTTCAGAGCCTAAACACAGAAAGTTTGGAGTGTTTTCAACTCTACTTCATATTTCATAGAAAAGAGAAAAAGGTGAGGGGAGAGAAGGCTTTTGAAATACAGGATGTAAACTAAGTAGGTAAAACTCGAGATGAAAGAGAGGAACTTTTTTTCCACTGTGCTATTTCAAATGATGCAGTGTGTAGCTACTGAAAATTTCAGATACAGTCCTGGCTACATTGGAGATTATAGGAAAGTTGCCCTTAAATTTAATGAATTATCACTATTGCATTACCAATCTTCTGATAAATATTACTGAGCAGCCTAGGAGATCGGGTTTTATCTGTGTGGTCATCAGACAACATACATCTTCCTGTCCTTCCTACCAGACTTACCTTCCTGAATAAATGACTCAGAGACTTATATTTTGGAAGTTTCGGCCTGTGGCTGATGGTTGTGGGTTTTGGTCACTGCCACGATGTTACAGAGTGGTAGTCCCTTGGTTTTGGTTTGGGCAGGGTGTCAGAGGGGTGCAGGCTGTGTACCCAAATCTGTCCTCTGTTTGGTTTAAGTATAAATTCTACTGTGACAGTCCAACTGCTTGTTTTAAGTGATTTTAGGTGATCCTACAGATAAATAGCACAGAGAGAATAAACTTACAGTGGTTTTGATTATGTTGTATGGTTCTGTCCTTTTAAGAGATGAAGGTCTGGTCCATTTTCTCAAATTTAGTGTTTGTTATTCCTTTTTTTAAAAAAATATTTTTTCAAAACATTCAGAAAAAGGCCTTGTAAATTCATGATCAGGAAGCATGCTATCAAACACAGATTTCTTAACACAGTTAAAAGTACCTTATTGTTGTTATCATAAATAATAAATAAGTTAGGGGTTTTTTTCAACAATATATCTGGAATTTAGTTTGCCAAAGATTTTAAACACTGGAGATTTACACCCCAAAACCTAAATCCCAGCCCTCCTCTTGTCTTCAATTCATATTCTGTTCTTTTAAGAAAATCAAAATACACCATTATAATTACAGTAAAGAGAAAAAGTTAGTATTGCATGAGTTTGAGCAGCAAAATTGCACAGTACTATTGTGCTGGTTTGGCCAAAATCTAGCAATATATCYTTTGAGAGAAAACCGGGATTCAACCACCCTTCCCCCCACAGGGTTCGGGGAAAAAAAAATATTTTCCTCGAAGGAAAGTGAATGAGATAAGAACTATTTATTTAACTAACACACAGGAAAAAGATAATAATGCTAAATAATGAAATGAAATCTCTCGCTATAGAGAGAAAC
>RAHM01000518.1:254569-265033 GCA_003713295.1 Parotia lawesii | reverse complement strand
TAAAGTGGACACTGTTGCAACAAGAGGTCCTTTCCTCCTCCTTCGGTTGCATAGCAACAACCAGACTGCAGCCTGCTCCTTAGAGAGACAAGGGCAGAAGGGCTCCCTAGAGAGCCAGCTCCAGCCTGCCTCACACTAAGTGGGTCCCCAACTGGGACACTGCAGTGAGTCGTCTGCCAGGCCTCCAGGCGGCCAGCGGTCAGCACGACAAAAGTTGTTGTAACAACTGTGAAATATGTTTCCTGTTTTCCTTCACACGTCATTCCCTGCCCTTTCTGAGAGTGGCTACATTAAATATGGAGTTTGGTTGATGCTGGCAAGTGGAATATAGTACTTTTCACCTTAAGGGTTATTGTCTGAAGCATTTGTGAATTTTCTTCTGAGATCTGTGTGTGGTACAATAGGATGATGATGCCCTTCGTACAAGCAAAAAGAGATCTTCTGTCAGTTTGGTCAGTAGGTAGCATTTGAGTTCACTTGTAGAGCTCAAAGCTTCAGGCAACTACTTTCAAATATATTCCCACTGCACCCCAAGAGTCTGTTAATATAGTTTTTATAACTGTAATACTATTGATCTGACTTTATTAAGTAAATTTAATAAGGTCCTAAGAAATATCAATCTTCAAATATTTACAATCTTCAAGAGTAGGTGATATTTCTGAAGACCAATAATCTCTGTGGAAGCAGGTACAATCTACACAAATCAATTTTCTAAATTTAATTTTGGCTTTCTTAAAAATCCAAAATATAAAATACAAATATTTTATATATTTGCATTTTGTTTATAGGTTAATATACATTTGATTAATAAGCAATCTTTACACAGTCTGATAAAACTGATATTTAAAGTGAATTGCAGAATGACTTGAATAGCCTATAATAGTATGCTGATATTTGCTCTTAAGCTTTAAAAATTAATAAATTTATGAATGAGATGTCTCAGGATCCTCCCAGGTGGTTTGTAAATTGCATGTTAAATCATTGAAATGGTGATTCTGAATTAATCCTACTATGTGCTCCAAAGAAATGCATTAACTTAGGTGCCTGATCCCTATTGGATTATAGGGTGATTACTGGTATGCTAGATGCTATTTTATTAAGCTAAGAAATAAATCCCTCTACAGTCTTCCACAGCCTTCTGCTTGATTCATGTCAATCTTCCTATACACCTGCTTATTTTGATTTTCAAATGACAGGTGAATCTCTGTGGGAACCGACAGCTGGTCTGAAGGCCTCGCAGACATTTCCCTTGATACAATCAGCTTGTACCCATAAGAATTGCAGAAGCAAGAAGATAAACAACAGAAAGAAGTTGAAACAGCTGCAAAAGTGAGGATATTGGCCAATGTTTAGCAAAGAATGTGTGTACAGTATAGACAACCAATAGTGTTGTATTGTAGCAAAATAACAGCCAATGAACATGTAGCTAAGAAAGTGTATAAAAGAAGTTGTGTAAATAATAAACATGCTTTTTGCCATTACTTGGGGCAGAGTGTATGTGTGTCGTGACCGTCTCAATAGCGACAAATCTCTATTCCTCTTTGCAGGTGGCATCTACACAGATGAACAAACTACATGGTATTCTTGCTAAATAGCTGGAACGAAACATGGTCCTGTCCCTTTCTGTACTCACCCCTTTCTTTTTTTGTCAGATTTAAAAGTGTTATACTAAAATCATTTGACCTGCTTGCAAAGAACTAAATGTTAAATGACATTAGTGGGTACCAAAGGAAAAAATGACATTAAAATGTAGATAAAATTGACTCTCAAAAGGAAGAGAGTCAATGATGGCAAGAAGTTTAGAACTCCTCATTTTCTAAGTATCACTCTTTTCTGTTTTTAACAATACTGATACCGTTCTTGCAATAAGATTTAAGGGTTAACCACTTATCCATTACTACATCTCTGCTTCCCTGACCGTCTAGCTATGTCTCCGCTTATGGAGCTATCTAAGTGCAAGGAAGACCCACATGTCTTACCTAAATGAAAAGACATTTGGGTTTATAACTTACATAATCTCTGCATTGATGGGATTAACTTCTTATTTTACTGCCTGAGCTGTGCTCTAAGTATCTTGTGCAGATGCCTAGAATCCTTCTCTGGTCAGCTGGGAGCTTTTTTCACTGAGTTTTGTGTTGCTGATTTGCTATGATTTTAACTGTGTGTTGCTGGTGTGCCACTGTAGATTAGAACATTCCTGAGTTTTGGTAGTTCTGGACCATGACTGGGAATTTATTTTGTCTCAAACTGAAATACATGAGACAAAACTATTGTTTTCTATGGCAAGCTTTTAAAAGTTGTGCTGCTCTGCTGATAACAGAACGTTGTATCTTCTTCTATGGATGCTTTTGGACTGATAGATCATTCGAGCTGCCTTCTCTTCTGCTGGTCATTGAGCTATTCTTGCTGCCAGCTCTGCGCCTATGCCCACTCAAGACCTTGTACATCTTTGGCTCACATGAGCATTATTATAATTGCTTTGTTTGTATTACCTACTCAAAGTAACATGTAGCACAGGTTTTAGTTTAACTGCTATTTTTGAAAAGAGCAAACTTTGCATCTCCTGTGTTTTCTTCATCTAAAGCTGCAATTTTCCTTCCCACTGTTTTCTCTATCAACATACAAACTGTGCTTAATTAGACTCCTTTAAAAAAGGTAGGATGACAAGCTGTATCAATTTTAATGTAGAATTTTAAAAACTCAAAACCAACTACCTTTTATTTGATGCTGAAAATGTTGAGATTTTTGTAGAATTTGTGGCTTACTCCTGCATAGTTCCTGCAACACACCATTATTACCCATAAACAGGTTGAAAGTCTGTGGGTAAGAATCAGAGACTGATGAAACAAAGGGAACCTCATGGCTAGTGTCTACTACAGGCTGCCTGATGAAGGGGAGCCTGTTGACAAAGCCTTCCTGCTCCAAGCTTTGTCCGGAGGCATTGTGTTCACAGCCTCTTGTCCTGCTGGGGGACTTCAGCTATTCTGACTACTGGGAAAGTAGTACAGCCAGCTGTAGAGAATCCAGGAGACTCCTGAAATGCATGGACTTTTTGTCCCAGGTAATAGACAACCCTATCAGAGGGGATGCTGTGTATCTGTTGGTCACCAACACCAACACAAGCAAGCTACTCAGAGACATCAGGATTGGAGGCAGCTTGGGCTGCAGAGATCATGCACTGATGGAGTATGCAGTCCTGAGAGATGTGAGACAGTTAAGGAGTAAAATTACATCCCTCACCTTCAGGAAAGAAAACTTCCAGCTCTTCAAAGAGATAGTTGATAGGATGCCCTGGGAAACTGCCGACAGGGACAAGGCGGTGGAACAGAGCTGGCAGATCTTTAAGGAAGTCTTCAATAGAATGCAAGAGATATCAATCCCCAAGAGCAAGACATTGGGCAAGGAAGGCAAGAGACCAGCATGGCTGAGTTGGGACCTGCTGGTAAAACTAAAGGGAGAGAAGAAATGCATAGGCAGTTGAAGCAAGGACAAGGGACCTGGGAAGAGTATAAAGATGTTTAGGGATGAGATGAGGAAGGCCAATATGAAGCTGGAAGTGAACCTGGCAAGGAACACAGTAACAGGAAGGGCTTTCTACAGGTGTGTTAACTGGAAAAGGAAGGTCAAAGAAGATAACAACTGATGAAGAGAAGGCTGAGGTACTTAACAGCCGTTTTGCCTCAGTCTTCAAAGATGATCTCTCTTCCCAAAACTCTCAATGAAGAGCATGATGGGAACTGGGGTAGCAAAGTTCCTCCCACTGTAAAAGAAGATCAGGTTTGTGAGCCCCTGAGTAAACTGCATGTACATAAGTCTGTGGGACCTGAATAAGATGCATCTTAGAGGCCCAAAGGAACTGGCTCATGTAGTGCTAGGCCATTCTCCATGGTACTTGAAAAGCCATGGCAGTCAGGTGAAGTTCCACGTGACTGGAAAAAGGGTAACACTGTACACATCTTTAAAAGGGTAGAAAGGAGCACTCTGGAAACTACCAACCTGTCAATCTCACCTCTGCACCTGGAAGATCATTAAGAAGCTATGTTTAGTCACATAGAGAACAGAAAGGTGATCCAAGACAGCCAGAATGGCTTCACCAAGTGCAAGTCCTGCTGGATCAACCTGGTGGTCTTCTATGACAGAGTCTATTACTACATTAAAGGACAAAGGAAGAGTTACAAATGTCATATATCTGAATTTCTTTAAAGCCTTTGGCACAGTCCCTTGTCAGGAGCCGACAGCGACAGAAGCTGACAGCTGTGCAGATCTTCTAGCCTTGGTTCAGTGGAAACCATGCGACAGACGAAACTCAAGGCAAGCACAAGAAGCAAAGACGGAATGAAGAGGACGCCACGACCTGACCACTTTGGCATAAAGAAGATGTGGACGAGGTCACCGCTGGCGCAAGGGGGTGTCTGCAAGGACCTGATAGTGTTGCTATGGGAACAAGGGCAAAGGAAGTTTAAGTAGAGCAATTTATCTGGAAGTTAGAAAATTATAAATGCTGGTGATTTCTGTAATAAACTGGCTTTGCTTGCTGCTTTACTAGCATCCAGCAGAGTCCATGTCTTTTTTCTCAATCTCCACAGTCCCCCACAACTTTCTGCTCTCTAAATTGAAGAGTGATGAATTTAATGGGTGGACTATTTGGTGAATGAAGAATTGGTTCCATCCAGAGGGTAGCAGTCTATGGCTCAGAGTCTGGATGGACACCAGTGAAAAGTGCTGTCCCTCAGAGGTCCATATTGAGACCAGTATTATTTAATATCCATATTAATAACAGAGATGAAGGCTTCAAATGCACCCTCAGCAAGTTTGCAGATGACACCAAGCTGAATGATGCAGTTGACACACCTGAAGGACAGGATGCCATCCAGAGGGACCTGGACAAGCTTGAGAAGTGGTGCATAGGAATTTCATGAGGGTTAACAAGGCCAAGCTGGTGCTGCAGCTCCTAGGGCGGAGCAAGCCCATTACCAACACAGGCTGGGAATGAACAGATCGAGTGCAGCCCTGACCAGAAGGACTTGGGGGTGTGTAAAGACTGGAACAGGTAATCTGTTTTGAGACATCTTAGGGGCTTGGAATGTGTGGTAAGGAGTGGGTCTGGTAGGGACCTGCTCTGATGAGGTGGTGCCCTGTCCCCCATAATCCCCAGCCTTGCAGTGTCCATCAGTCATGGCACAATGGAGGCAGCCTCCCAGTGTTGCCTAACCCAGCCCCTCAATGGCCGAGCAACCAAAAGTCCCACCTGGGAGCAAGGGTCTTTAAGAAGGCTGACCATTCTTTAACCCTACCTTCATCTTGGAGCTTTACATCTCTGGAACCCAGGAATTGGTAGATATGTCTGTTTTTCTACATCTTTCCTGTCTTTCTGTTTTTCTTCCTGTCTTTTTCTTCTAACTCTTCTCACAGAACATAACATCGAATGGGTTTAAAGGTTTTCTATGTTCAATGGGATAAGTCTATGCTATGATAAGTGATTAATATTTCTTAATTTTAAATGGTTTGCTAGTAACCTTTTGTGTGTTTTCTACCTCTTGAGAATATCTGGTTGGCATTTTCTCCTTTGAGTCTATCCAAAGCAAAAGAACTTTGGTTTAGCTCTAGATTTAAGTGACTGGGATGTAACAGGGTGCTGGTGGGTGAGAGGCTAGACATGAGCCTGCCATGGGCATTCCCAGCCCAGAAAGCCAAGTGTGTCCTGGGCTGCATCCAAAGTCCCATGGGCAGCAGGGGAGGGAGGGGATTCTGCCCCTCTGCCGAGTCCTAGTGAGACCTCACCTGCAGAGCTGCCTCCACCTCTGGTTTCCAGCACAGGAAGGACATGGAGCTGTTGGAGCCAGTCCAGAGGAGGCACCAAGGTGATCAGAGGGAGGGAGCACCCCTTCTAAGAAGAAAGGCTGAGAGAATTGGAATTGTTCAGCCTGGAAAAGAGAAGGTTGACCTAATTACAGCATTCCAGTACCAGAAGCCAGCCTACAAGAAAAATGGAGGGAGACTATTTATAAGGCACTGTAGTGATAGGACATGGGGGAATGGCTTAAAACTGAGAGAAAGTAGGTTTAGATTAGATATTTTTTAAAAATTCTGTATTGTGAGGGTGGTGAGGCACTGGAACAGGTTTCCCAGAGAAGCTGTGAATGTCCCATCCCTGGCAGTGTTCAAGGCCAGGTTGGATGGGGCTTGGAGCAATGGCAGAGAGGCTGGAACAAAATGGCCTTTAAGGTTCCTTCCATCCCAGGCCATTTATGATTCTATGAGTCTATGAATTTCAAACTCCCAAAGCATATAGATTTCTCTGTCATTCTGTGAGATACTTTACTAAATGTAAATTCTATGAGACATGGAATGGATGGAAGATAGCAACAAGAAAAAAATTCCTTTCTTTTGGTCTTCTTTTTTGTGTTTTGTAGTTCAGAAGTTAAATGCTGTCTGTAATAGGCCAGGCACAAAGGAAAAGAAAAAATTATTTAGATGAAGATTGACAGCTAAAGAAGATAGGCGTGTTCAGTTGGTTACACTTACTATGTAATAATGATGTGCTATTATTATCAACGTAGGTGAAGCCCCTGTGCAAGTTAAAATAATGTGCATTGCTTTCTGAAGAGAAAGCATCAACCCGAAAAAAGACTTAGCTCCTTCTAAGAGCAAGTACCTTTCCAATTTCTCCTCAGAAATTTGTTACTTCACCCTTTATTATCTTAGTTAAAGATACATGGTTTTTTCTTGTCAATAAAGTGTTTATATGCTGAATACTGAAAAATAATTGAAAACGGCATCCTAATTCTGTTCTTGTTGCATTGGGTTAACACTAAAGACTTTGAAAAAAAATCCAAACTTAGAAATAATTATAGTTAGGAGGCAGTGGAGGGAAACTGAGAATGATGAATTCAAGTTTCGACAAATTCATACCAAATCAGGTATTGTTCAAGACTCACTCAGAATTTATGGGTATCTTGAATCTGAACATTATTCGTAGCTGATAAATAGAACACAGTGATGGTGGTTGAATGAATCTAAGATGAAGAGGTGAAAATATTACCAGAAATTTGCTCACA
Source organism: Parotia lawesii (assembly GCA_003713295.1). NCBI lineage: Eukaryota > Metazoa > Chordata > Aves > Passeriformes > Paradisaeidae > Parotia > Parotia lawesii. The sequence continues at coordinate 257,975 of RAHM01000518.1, read as the reverse complement.
ATATTCAAGTTCTTGTGTTACAGAAAGATTTGCCATTTCTTATCTGAGCCTGAGGCTTCTCTTTAACCATTATTTGAAGAGAACTTCAAATGTATTAATGAGTAGTTAGTGTGTTATTTAATAGATTACAGAAATACTCAGGCACACTAAATGCATTTATAATCTAGAATTAAGTCTCTTTAAAGAATAACACTTTAGTTATGGTTAAAGACAAATCGAGGAAAGAAAAGCAGTTTCTCCACTCTTGAAGAAGAGGTAGAATGAAAACAACAAAGGTTTTTGTGTCACATGCATGGCAGCTGCCCAAGGTTACTTTGTGTGCTTGCTTAAAGGTACATTTTTTGTGTCCAGAGCTATTTTTAACTCTATAATATATTGCACAATGATGACTTGTGGAGGTGCTTAGGGAAGGATATTCTCTGTGCAATCTCTTGACTTTACTCCTGGCCCAATATAAATTAGATTTAATGAGCTTTCCAGAATATTGCATAGGCTGCTATTTTTTTCATAACATTTATGACGAAGAGTGAAGATATGTATTTGATACAGTTGTGAGGTAAAGCTTCTGCTCTTGCTATTGATTTGCCTTTTGACTGAATTTAACTGCTGTCATTAAGGCTTCCACTCAAAGATATTGACCTTTATTAGACTTGCTGAATGTATCTGAAGGTACTGATACTATGTTTTTACTGGTGCTCCTGGCTCTGTTATGTTCCAACTGATGGTCCAGTTACAGTTATAGACATTTCATTACAGACCTTGATCAAATATCTGGGGGTTTTGGCTGGCAAATCCCAGGAAAGATGCAATAGTTTTCTAGGGACAAATATTGCTGTTTATCACTGAACTACAGTTCAATGAAGTGGAAACATTTTTAATATTAGCCTCATGATTTAATATTAGCCAATATGGCATCATGAGAAGTGCTTTTAGTAAAGAATCTGGCTGTACTTGTATGTGAGACCAACTGAATTCAAGTAGTACTGGAAAGTCCAAGAAAAAGTAAGTCTTTTCTTATATTTGTGTGGGTGGACTTATGCATCCAGAAGTATTTGGCTAGGAAAGGCACAAAGTGATATGCAGCAGTGTCAAATTCACAGATACTAAACTGAAAGAGAATACCTTCTGTAATGTCTTCAGTGTATTAGATTCTTTTGAAATCAGTGAAGCTATTGATTTTTGAGTTGGTGTTCCCTTGCCACATGAAAGTATAAAGTACTGCACTTTTGTTGTTGTTATTGTCTTGATATTTTTTCCAGAGCAGCTTTCAGTATTTTTATTGTAGGTAAGTATCTTGATTTAAAGCCACACTTGTGCAATGTTCCAGAGAAATAGACCCAGAACAATAGGGGGTCCAGGGTTATATAGGGGAGCGGAGAGAGAGGGGATGGATACATAAGGTGAGGGTCCAGTAAAAATTTTTGAGGGGAGGGTGCAAACAGCATCAACCAATAAGCAATCGAATATAACAGAACTTTCTGGAAGAGGGGGCAGGCCTCAGACCATGGTACCGCCCTCGGATCCCTCCTCCTGGGAGGAGTTCCGCTCTTCGAGGGCGTCTTCATCTTCCTGAGTGACAGCTGCTACCGTGGCTGGACCTCCCACACCTAAGAGCTGTTATAACGAGTAAGTTGTTACCTAAGTGAATAAATAAATTATTAAGGAACCACAGGCCTATGCTACAGACCCCGTCACTGGAGGATGGATCTAGTACCAGTTAAGGAGAGGTGCCTTGCAAACATACTATCTGGTTCTGATTGAGTTAAAGAGAACTATACATTTATCCAGGTATTAAATTTTCAAGCCAGGTAGTTTCTTTCTTATTAAGATTTTATTTGATTGTATTTCTTTTTCTATAATCTGAAATTAGTGCTGCCTAATGAAACACTGTATTTGTTCTGATATTTAAGAAAACATACTGCTTATGTAACATCCAGCAAACAAAACCACACATTGCAGGCTGTCTCTCACAAGATTATTTTGTTTCAGAGAGATATTTATCCATTTTCTATCTCTCAGCCGTTCTAAAACAACATCTGTTATCAGACTTTTACAGACCAAAACTGGTGTTTCCAAATTCTACACACTGAATGCTTCCATATTGTGCTGAGATTTTTCTGAATTACGCATGCAGGAATAAAAAAATCTCGCAATTTTAATTATAGTGATGTAATGGCTTAATTTTAGGTTTCATCTATTTGTTTTAGTCTTTATTTTGTTTTGTGTCTAATCACATTTTAACTTTAGAATCTTATCTATGGTATTGGGCTTCCCACTTCATTCAAGGCACGATAGTCCACAGTCAATCTCCATTCTCCTTCAGATTTGCACACAGGCCAAATAGGACTGTTGAAGGGTGAGTGGGTTTTGCTGATCACCCCTTGGCTCTCCAGCTCACGGATCATCTTGTGGATGGGAATCACAGCATCTCGAGTTGTCATTGTATTTCTCTTTCAGATATTTCCCCACCTCAGCTGGGTTCTGAATTTGTTCAGGGGGAAAATGAGGGGGGAAATTCCAAGCTATTGGGTCAGAGAATTCCTTCAGGGTTTGGCCCATATCCTCCCATTCCCCACACCACTCAAGATTTTTCACCTCTGGGTCAGGTGTCTCMTCAGTCACCCTGGAAATCTGAGTTCTGATTGTAGACAAGCTGCAAACCATATGGAGGAAGCTTACCAGATGAAATACCAGGAAGGTGGTCTCTTTAATATCCAGTGGAAACTGAACATTCTCAAAAGATAATGTATACATTTTAAAGGGGAAGGAGATAAAAGGCTGGGAAACCCCATCTCCTCCTCTTCTAACAAACTGGGTGCAATTACTAATAAACTCGCAAAACAGGCTACTGAAACTAGGACTAGGATTAGGATGGAGAAACCACATATCAAAAACATTTTGAACAACTGCCCAGTACCTTTGTTAACTTCTTATAAATCAGGCACTTCTTATAAAGCAGGCACAAAACTTAAAAGAATATAAAGAAGTTTATTAACAGACTTAAAAGAAGGGAAAAAAAAGTCAGATTAAACCTTCAGAACACTTCTTCTCCCCCCACTTTTCTCTTTTCTCCCACTGGCAACATGAACAAAACAACCTTTGAGATTTTCAGTCTGTTTACCACTTCTATAATAATCTTTTCAGTTTACTTAGGGAGAGGAGTCTCTTTTGCACATGCTATGGAGACATTCCTACAAGAAACAGTCTTTCGTGGCTTCAGTGTTACAGCAAGGCAGCCACCTGGGATGGTTCTCTGTTTGCATGTGAAAGGTCTTTTGACTTACAGCTTTCCCCACAACTGCTTTCAAGGGTTCAATCTTAGCTAATGGGGTATCATTTTAAGGATGAGCTGTTCAGAAGCAAAAGGTTCTCTTCACTTATCAAAGTGCTTGAGAAAGGTAAGAAC
>RAHM01000518.1:243492-254529 GCA_003713295.1 Parotia lawesii | reverse complement strand
GCTTTCATGAAATTACAACGAGTATTCTGATGTACTATAGTCTATCACCATAGCTTTACAATAGAATTTCAGCTTTTAGGACTGAAGCATCTCCTCTCTCTCAGGGTTTCAGCTCTTCTTTCTTACTGACTTTAGTGTTTCTATGATGTTTTCTTTACATGCCTTCACTTTTCTTTTTCCTTTGACTTGGGAGAGGATTGATGTCTGCAGGTTTCATCTGTTCTAGAAGAAACAGCACTAAAAGAGTTAATATCACCTGGGCCTTGCAGCTGGAATTCACTTATCTTTGTTGGTAACATGATCTTCACTGGGCAGCGGCTTCAGATGAATGTCGGCTGCATTAAAGCTGGTCTGGCTGGCCATGCTGCAGGCTGCCTGCACAGAGCAGGGCTGGGGGGGCCGGCCCACACAGAGCTGCAGATGGCACAGGGCCGTGCAGCTCCTGGGTGGCTGTCTCCTGGCCAGGCCAGGCCAAGCAGGGCCCGGCCCCGCTGGGCCATGCCACAGGCCCCCAGTTACTTGTTCAAAAGCTGGAAGCAAGAGAGAGTTTCCCGGGGTTTGTTCGTTCTTAAAACGTGGGTCACAGAGGCGTGTCAAGCTCTTTAAGTGGTTTCAAAAATTGCCAATATTCAAACTAGCTAGTTGATTGGTTCTGTCATGTCTAGAGGAAGCTGTAAGCACCTCTTTTGCAAAGAATCACTTCCATGGCTGATGGAGCCCTCTTTAACTACAACTCCAAGCTATACTAAACCATGACAAGACATTGGTACATCAAGCCAGAGAGACATTAGGAACTCAACCAATATGGTGACTATTTTACCCCAACACAAAATAATTAAATTCAAACCAAAATAATTAGTACAGATTTTTTCACTTTCCTCTGAGCCCCAAATTGGGCGCCACTAATTATTTGTGCTGGTTTGGACAAATTTGGAGGAAAATATCCTCTGATAGAAGGCAGGTTACAACCACCCCTCCCCCACCAGGTTGGGAAAAAGAAATTTTCCTCGGAGGAAAGTGAAAGAGATAAAAAACCTATTTGTTTAACAAGCACACAGGAAAAGGATAATAATGCTAAATAATAAAACCTCTCGCTGTTGAGAGAAACCTGGGAAGATTTCAGAGTCCTTCTGTAGGTGTGGTCTCTCTCCTCCTCCTCGGAGCTGGGTCAATGTAGGCCCACCTCTGGGGCCTAGGTGGAAAATTCTCCTGATGGGTTCTGATGTTGTTGAAACAGTCCAGAAGAGAAGAAGGGAAATACTGAAGTCCCAGGAAAACAAAATTCAACTCTCCATCTCCCTCCTAGGAAAAGGAGCCGAAAGCTGGCTGAAAAGCAAGAAGGGTGCTTCCTCCACTCTTCTCGCCGCAGCAGGACACAGAGGAGTGTGTATCTGTGTCCTTGAACAATTCTTTTGAAAAGTTCTCTCAGTTTTTTTACTCTCCCCCCTCTCAGGCTCAGTTTAAAGGCACAGAAAGGCATAAAGTTAATTTTTGGGCATAGAGCAGCGATAGGGGATACAACATCATAAAGTCACCCCATGACAAAAGCAGATAGGAAAATGAGTAAGTGAGAAATAATTTGAATGTGCTTTTTGAGTGATTACTAATTAATGGCCAACTGCTGGTGGAGTTCCTCAGGAGCTCATATTAGAACTACACTTATTAAATATTGTTATTTATATGGCTTATAGATAGGAGGAAAAAGCCTGCTAAGCCACATGAAAGAGGCGAAATATTTGCATGAACTTTAACAGGTAATAACTTCAGCATCCTACTTTGAAGATTCTTTTCATAAAATTACCAGTCCATTTCTAAGGTACAAACATTATATGAATAAGCCAAATAACAGTTATTCTTGTCTTCCAGCTTTTCTACTGCCAAAAGGATTTACCTGTTTATAAAAAAAATGTGAGAAAGAAACAAGAAGAGGAAAAAGAAGCTAACCTCATGAATCTAAAATGAAATAGAAACAAAATTAATAATTCACAGCTTGCACTAATTGACCATAACAAAACACTTGATTATATTAAACAGATTTTCTTTGCCTATACTCTACCTGTTGTCCATAAAGCAAATGGTATTAAAATTGCATGCAGAATCAGCTCTTCTGCCTTTATACTCTATTTTGGATGACATCCATTCCATCAAATAGAAGGAATTTGTTCCCATAGCTCTTTGTCTCCTTAACCACAACCAATTCTGAAAAATTGCACCTTTTTTTTTTGCTAATAGGATAGGATTTTCGTAAAAATAAGCACCTTCCATATTTTTCCACAACCCTCATCTTGAGGGGGGAAAGTAAGAAGTGCTCAAAATGTTCAGTCCACCAATGTGCTTTACTTACAAATGTTTTGATAGTCAGGGTACTTATGTCATGACCAAACACTATTCTGTTGATCTCATCTCTCTCATGGTCTTTTTGAATTTTGCTTATTCGTCCGTATATCTTAAGGTCCCTTGAAAGTAAGGGGACTTCCTTTTTTCCATGTTTCTATACCATGCAGTGCAGTGGAACCTTCAGGGTTTTTTAGTAGCAATTTTGACACCCTCAACAGTTACTTAAATTTAACAAACAGGCAGTTTTTAATACTAAGTAGTAAATTTCACGAGAAACAACCACTGAGAATTCCACAGTTCTTGTCACAACTAAAGCCTATAATATCCACAGAATGACAGAATGGCTAAGGTTAGAAGGGACCTGTGGAGATCATATTGTCCAAACACTCTGGTCAAGCAAGGCTACTCAGAGCCACTTGCCAAGGACCATGAGTATTTTTAGGGGAGACTCCACAACTTCTCAGGACAACTCGTGCCAGTGCTCAGTCACCAGCATCTCTCTGATAGCAGCATGACCCTCTGGTGTATCAGTCACTCCTCCCCTTTTTTGGTCATCATCAAACACACTCTGCCCCAATATCCAGATCATTAATGAAGATGCTAACAGGACAGGACCCTGGAGTACACTTCTACTCATTGGCTTTCAGCTAGACTTTGCATTACTGATTTTCTCATCCTATATACACCATCATATAGTTATTCATAATTACCAAATGAATTTACTTTATCAATTAAGTAGCAATTGAAATATCAATTAAGTATAAATTAAAACATCCATTAAATTTCAATTAAATACTACTAAATATAAATTAAAGTAAGTGTATTATATTTCACAAACACGATGTATTTCACAAAAATTGAAATATCTGTCTTAAATAACATGAAAAATAACTTACTTTAAAATTGCACATCTAGATGCCCTAATAACAATAGAATCTTTTAAATTTCCTGATGCATGAGATAAGTTGAGAATATTCAGTGAATATATAGCTGAAAAGAGTAAGACTCACGTAATTTTATTCAACAAAGGGAAAGATCTTAAAAATCAAATCTCTCTGCATGAACTACTAGTCAACATAAGAACTAATCCAAGACATTTCTGAGCTAAATAGCTGCACACTAATAAAACCAGGAATTTTTTTTATTAACTATAACTACAACTACTGCTGAAGTGACAGGCTAGTGAAAGATTACAGGATGTTCAATTAGCACTGGTTCTGTGCTAAATTAACTTAATGTTGCAGTAGTACAATACATCAGAAATCTTCTCTGAGAACTGTCCTGAAATTACTGTAAACTAAATTATTTCTGGAGATTTTACAGTTGCTTCACACACTATTTTCTAGTCGGAGCTGTGACAGCCTTAAAAGAGTTTTATGTATTCCCTTCAGGCCATTTTCCCTCTTTGGTCTGGAAGCACTGTACTTTCTGCAGGCATTTACTTTTATCCCCTTGGACATCTGTGGACTTATGTAATTGTCACCACAGTACTGGGCACTAGGGAATGAGTATCCATCACCTTTTTCTTCGCTCTATTTGCTTCCCCCTATTTCAATTTCCAAACCATCTGACCTTTTTTAATAGGCTGGCACTACCAATTACACAAAAGCAAAGCAAAACAATTCTCCCACCTCACAATTTCCTTCTCATAGGCACTAGACAGATAATCTTTTACATTAATCAACAGCAGTAAAAAAAATGTTCTTCCACAGGAAACAAAGGACAAGACCACTGTGGAAATAAAACTAAGTAGTCTATTTTTACCAAGTAAAGGAACAGGAGAGACCAACTATAGTGTAAAGAAGTATCATAAATGAACTAGTGGAGTGGCTTTTTGCATTTTGAGGACTTGGGAGAGGCCCATTGGATCGACCAGGGACAGGCTGTTTTAATAAAGTTGGCAGTTAAATTAAGTTATGTTAATTGTTAGACAGTTCTGAAAATTGTTGAGAGTTCAAAGTTGTTAAGGTTGTTGTTTAAAAACCTGTTTTTTACTGTTATTTAAACTCATTACTAACCTGTTCCCAAAGTTCTGTAAAAGCCCCATTTTAAGCTAAAAGGCACCCTTGGCAGCAGGCTCTAATGGACTTTTCTAGGTTTAGCCTCTCCTGTCACTGAGCTCCATGGTAACCTGGAATATTAATGAGGCCCCTTCCCGCCTTTGGACAGGCAGTGACATCAGCCTGTCCATCTACCCTAGGGACACGAGCCCATTGGTGGGAAGGAATTACCTCATTCCACGGCCCTACCAATCGCCGTGAGCCATGGAGGAGGGACAGGGGCGGTCCGGGGAGGGGCCAGTAGCTTATTTAAGTGGCGGCCCCGCCTCATTGACAGCCATTGCTCTGGTCGAGCAGCGTCCTGAGAGCCCGGTGCTGAGGCACGGCCTCCTCTACCTTTTTGCTATCTCGGCTCCCTTCCAGCCAGGATCCACCTTGGCACTGCCCGGTCTCCTACCAGGAGCAGTCGGGTGGCTGCTCAGGTGTCTGATTGCTGCGCCTGGGTTTTCTTTTCTTCGCCTTTTTATTTTCTTTCTGAGGTTTTCCGGACAACTTCTGTGGTTTTAATAAACAACTTTTCTACCTCACAGAAGTGAGAATTGTCTTTATTTTTGACAAGAAGTATCACTATTACTTTAATTGGAAGAAAAAATAAATGTAATGCCTTTTTTGACAGCATGGGTAAGATAGTGCTTATCAAGTTCAGTCACTGAAAAACTCTGATCAGTCATAGTAGGAATGATGCTTTTTGGTTGTGGATCTCTTCGTTTTTTCTGCTTTCAGTGATTTCCAAAGATATGAGTTGATGGTGTGTTTGGGATGCAGATCTTGAGAAATGAAATAGCTGTGGTTTCTCATGAATTAAAACCACTTGGGTTTCAGAGATAAAAGAATGTAATAGAAAATGCTATAAATACACCATTTGTCTAAAATTGGGCATGGTAAAATGTGTTGCCAAATCAGAATGAAATATGGTTTCTGCAAAGTAAGTTTATATTTGAGTCTATGGCAGTTACATAGTTACATGGATTGATGCTGTTTCCTATTCTTATCACAGATCCATTTGATCCCTTAGAAAATTAAAATGATTGCAATGCAGGCCTCAGAATGTTATTTAGATAATCAATAAGGAGGTCAAGAGTAAATGAGAAGGTGATACAAAAGACACTAAAGTCACGAAAACACCTTGTACGATTCGTTTGTCTAACTAGAAGTCTCATGAATTCAGAGTAATAATAGGACACCAAATTATTACCAAGTTACCAACTTCCAATCTGACCATCACGTGATTTTGGTTTGCCAGTCAGATATTTGATTAGCTAGATGTTTTTCCTTCTCTTTTCTTCTTTCCCTTCTCCCTTTTCTAGGTTTGTCTCAGTCCTTTCATTAAAACATATGCACACACAACAACAGACATAGAAAAATAATTAATATACTTTCTGTCTTTCAATTTCTTCACTGTTAACAAATTTCTGCTTGATCACACAGTTGTCCAGGCTCCTTTTCATATGTTTTCTCTGTGTTTCTTTCCGTGTGCCTTTCATAATGTGTATGGGGCGAGAAAACAAAGGAGGCTTATTAAAAGAAGAGCAAAGACCTCTCGGTTAAATAAAGAAGCTTATTCCGCTGAGGCAAGGAGAAGATGTAACAAAGTTTCTAAAATGTAACAGATAGAACCGCAGTAGTCTGCAATAAGCTATGACAAAACGCTTGGTCTGAAAGAAATGGTCTGATGCCCGAATCATTTATTCTGTTGGCTGTCTAGAGGCATGTTATTTTAATCTGATGGTAAAAATATAATAAAAACTGTAGGCTTTTCTAATAAAGGTTTCTGGCCTTATCACTGTCTGGGGACTGTGCTTTGCATGCTGATACGCTGCAAGTGTGCTCTCTGAATCTGCCTTCTTCTCTCACTTTGGATAATGGTCCTACAGTGTAACTCCTTTGGCTCCTTTGACACTTCCTGATTGCTGACTCAGGTGTTCTGTACAGCTCAGTAAGGTATGGCCATATCCCCTTCTGTCACTTGCAGCCAATTTTCTAAGGAAACTATTTTTTTTCTAGGGAAACTACTTTTTTAAACCCTATCCTCCTACATAGGAGCAATGCCTCTTCAGGGTCACATTGAATTTTTTACCTTATCAGTCAAAGTACAGCAGTTACACTCAAATCAGTCTGCTGATTCATCCTGTAGTCTTTGTCAATGGAAGGAGACCATTTGGTAATGTAACTTCATGATTTAAATATTTTAAAAACTCACTCTTGTATGGTCATCCACAATTCTGAACACACATAGCTATCCCATCAGGTATCACAAAGTGGTGTATTTGGCTATGCTTCTTATACAGGCATCTTTATGATAACAGTGCATTTCATTGTAAATAGAATTCTGTTTTAATTACAGAAATCCAACAATTTATAAATTATCTTCATTAACTTTATTTTCTATTTGGGCTTTCATACTTTCTTGTAATTCACTATTTAAAAAGCTCTTCTTTTTTTTTTTTAACTCAAATGATTGGCTTTTTTTGTATATATATATATATATATTTAGACACTTAGAAAGTTCCGAAGAGTATAGTGTTTGGTACATTGAATTCTTCTAGTCTTCTGGTTAGGTAAAATTCAGAAAACAGGAAATATGCCTCTAAACAAATGCTACACAAACTCTTGCAAGAATTCCCTAAAAGAAAAACAAACAAAAAACCCATAATAGTTTTGTAGTGAAGAGTTTTGTTGGTACATTAATGGCTGAGGTATCAAGATAATGATGTTTTGTTTTATTCTTCTGGTAAGAACAAGGATCTGTTGTTCCTACTTTTTTTGTTGTATCTAGAATTAACCCAACCACTAGGAAATTCAACACAAGATGGTTTTTTGTCTTCAGGCTCTTGACAGTGATAGGATCTGAAGGGACCATGTTGTACTTCTACCTTGTAGTTCCAAAGTTATCCTAAGAAATACACATTTTGATGCTTTTAGATTCTTTGTACATGGCTTAAGTAATTTGCTTTTCTTACCTTACACTCTGCTGTTCACAAGTATGAATAATTATTTCAACCTCGTTAAAAAACATGCTGGAAAGGCTGCTGGAAATTTTTTCCACCTTTGGTTTTGTTTGCTTCAGACTGACAGGTAGAAGAGTTTTCCAACTTACACTCTAGACTGTATTTAGTTCCTTGAATACTTCTCAACAATCAATTATTTTAGTATCTTTAAAGAAAATAAAAGTTACTTTGGAATAGAAATATTTGCATCTGTGGAAAATGCACAATTATCACCAAATTTCATACCAAACAACTTTGCAATAACATAAAAATAACATGGAGAGATTTTTTCTTTTCTGAAAAATAAAAACGCTAAAAATATTTTTTAGCAAAAATTTGCAAAGATTAAGAGAACAAATAGGAAAAATATTACACAAATATTGCAAACATATTGTTCTCCTAAAAGGAAGTTCCCAGGTCATTTTTAAGTACAACTGAATGTGATGATCATTTGAAGAGTCTGAATTCTTCAGACTAGTAATCAGCATTTCATAATTAATTCAGACACTGAAAAAAAATTTTACTTTTTACTCCTTCACAGATCTCTTTTCTAACTAGATTATCGTTGAATGTTCATCTAATAATATTAGGAAAAAAAACCTGCCACCAACACAAGTTAGATACCTGAAGGCAAGAAATGTGTTTGCTTTGTTTTGAAAGAAGTTAAAATCACATAACTGGAAAAGAGAATATTACCATAAATTAGGTAAAATAAAAAAAACTTCTTAACACCAAAGTAGCATTAAGAAGCAGGCTTTCTTTATTCGGACAGATGCACCAGGGACAGCTCCTCCCAAAAGCGGTGCATACTGGGTAAAGGAAAATTTCTGTTTTTATACTGTATTCTATATACATAGTCATTGATTGTCCCAGACTAAACATACATATGATAATCATTTCTCCAAAATCATTAACACATTTCCCCTTCCCTTTACGCATGTGTTCTTCTGTCCTGGGGGTTCCTCTGGTGGTCCCTGGTGGTCATAGATCCCAGTGTTCCAGATGACGAGGCTGAGCTGGCAGAACACTGAGGCTGGTGAACTTCCAGTTCTCCTTCTTCCACAGTGGGCATTGTGCAGCTCCATAGGCCAGTAGTTTTGGAGAGCAAGCATTGTGTTAGCTCACCAGGTGTAGGCAATTTATCATCTGGTAACAAGAATATCTTATGGTATCTCAACAATAAAGGCTTCTTTGGGAACAGATAAACCATTTTTTCACTAAAGAAAAAAGACTGTCATGAACTTCATACTAAGATAAAAGAATTCTCCCATTCATCTCTCATGCTCTTACAGCAGGAAGCCAGTGTCACCAAAATATAGGAAATCAAGTGTGTTAGCAGTACAAACTCACCTGCAGATTTATTTTAAAACTTTTTAGCTGGTATTTTGGGAATTTGTTGAATAAAAATGTGTAATATTGACTACATTTGGATTGGGTGCCCCACTAAAGAAAATTAAACTGATTAATTAACTGATTAAACTAAGTAAATCCAAGCAGCTATAAATCTGGCTATGGGGAAGGATGAGAAAGCAATTTTTTTGGAAAGCTGAACAATTCAGTTAAAAATAATAGTTTTGTATGTTGTTTCAATTCATATAGTTCACAGATCAAAATCAGGCTGTAGATGGGCTCCAAATGACTGAAATCTGTCTACTTAACTGCAGGGGCTACATCTATACTGTGGCTCAAGGAGGTGTCCAGCTCCTCTATCTGAATACTTGTCCCATCTACCTGTTGAAATATTTGCAAAGGCAAGCAGAGTGGCCAGGAGAGAGCCATGGCAAAATCCCAAAGATCTTAACAGGACTACTGGAGACCCAACTGGATGATCAGCTGGCAGCAGCAATTACAAGCCATTCAGCACAGAGGAGCTGATGATATTTATCTAATTATTTGAGCACCAAGAGACCACATCACTGAATTATTCTATTATACATTGTGAAATAAAAATATCTGCAGTTTGTTTACACAAACCAATGTTATTTAAAGGTCTAATTTGATTCCCAAAGGAGAAGGGCACCTCAGGGTTAATGGTCTATGAGTGTTGGAAAAATAGTTCCAAAATTCTGGCAAAATAAAGAATGCAAATTTGGGGCCAATGCCTGCTAACAAGCAAGCATTATATACCAAGAAAAAAACATCACAGAAATTTGGATACAAGATAGTCAGGGAGTGTTAATAAACTCATCAGTGATATTTAGCATTTTAGCTAAAGAACTGGTGATATTTACAGTTTTCAGGAAAATAAAAAAAGTTAGGAAAATTGGTTTTAAATAGTTTCTACAGTTCCCCATCACAGTCAACACTGAAACCCAGGTTTCTATGGCAGCTTGATCCACACATGCTAATAGTATATGTTGTAACATACACCTTCACAAGTAATTTTGACACTAAGAAACTCCAGCCTATTCTGCAATTACATCAATTTTCTAGTTATTTTGACATGGACCTTGCCAAGCATCTGATCTCTTGTCAATGGAAGAGTAGATTTGAAAATATGCTAACAAAGTAAAGTTACTTCTAAAAAGGAAAATAAGTATCCTTTAAAGGAGTTTGAAAGGTTAAAATTCTTACGCTGATGCACAAATCATAGCTGAGAATACACAGATCTTTTGAGATGCAATGCAGTAATTGATGCTCATTAATTCATAAAAGCTCATTAATGATTTATAAAGATCAGTTTTGCATTACATAGGCAAAATCATCACATTCTCACAGAAGAAAAACCCCTACAACAAAAACATTGATGAGGAGTGGAAAATTAAAATGTTTGCTAGCTAATGCAAACCAAGTTCACCTAAACTTTGCACTGCTGATTTTGAAGCTCATGGTTCCATCATTTAACACATATTATGAAGTCTCTGGCACATGCCAAATCAAAACTATAGCAACCACAACAGTTGGTGCAGCTTCTTTCTTCTATTCCTTTCTGATTTTGATTAACTTCAGCGAACTAGAAGAGGACAAAACAGGATATATACAAAGCTGTAATGAAACAACACTGAATATGGGATGAAGGAGATGCTGGAATAAGTACCATTGACAACTGCACAATCCATTCCGTTATTTCTTCCACTTGTTAATTAATTAAATGAAAGTGTGAACACACAGAAGCCATAGTAATTCTGGTTGGTACCCACTGCCAGCCCAAGCACAGCCACCAGAGCCCACAAATTCATCTTTGCAGGGCTACTCTCAACCCATTCATCCCCCAGCCTGTATTGATATTGGTATATCAAATACCTGTCAAATGCAGGACTTTGCACTTGGACTTACTGAACTCCATGATGTTCATTATGACCACCTTTCTGCCCCGAGTAACCCAAATGAAGGATATTTGTTAGGATTAAAGCACAATTTTTACTTCTGTATAGACACATATGTTGGATTTTCTTCTTACCATTGGGTCCTTTAATCCATAAAAGCCATCTCTTCTAATTCTTCGTGTAACACTACTTCCATCCCCTGTGATGGATGATACTTCTAGATTTCATTTATATTCTTGCCTGGGCCACAACTTCTGACAAATAACACAGACACAATATTTCAAATCAATACCAGCCAGTTTCTAGGACTGCAAAAAAGTGACAAATTATTCATATTCCTGCCTTGGGATGAAGAGGGTGTTGCGATCCAGTTTAAATCTAGAAAAG